>PVHP010034590.1:0-18967 GCA_004024765.1 Zapus hudsonius
TTCTCGATGCTGATCAATGCAGTCTGTGGTTTCTTCAGTAACAGGGTTTTGCCTCAGGCCTGGGGAAAGCACTCAAGAGCTTTGACAGAATTCTGTCTTGTTGTTGGAATCTCATGAGTCACTTTGGTCAACAGCTCAGTGAGGGAAGGAACCAGTGGTTGGAACCAGGGGTTGTCAGGCTGATCTAATTATTCACAGGTTTAGACTATCTCCCCTACTACTCATGGCCCCTCTTGCCAGGCGACGCTCACTACTTTCTCAATAATGTCCTATAACATCTATTTTATATCAAAAATTAAAAATTGCAATTTTATTTTTCCACTTCAGATTTTCATGGAGCCTATTCAAGGCGTTCTTTAAATGACACCTTATTGGATTCTCAAGATATGATAACTGTTAACCATGCACTCCAAAATCACATGTCTGGTTTCTTACAGGAAATGGCTAAGGAAGTGAAGGAATTTGCTGCCCGCCCGGAACACCTGGCCTCTGACAGTACTTTTGTGGTTTTTATGTCTCATGGTATCCGGGAGGGGATATGTGGGAGAAAATACTCTGAGGAAATTGCAGATGTCTTAGATGTCAATACCATCTTTCAAATATTGAACACATGCAACTGTCCAAATTTGAAAGACAAGCCCAAGGTCATCATCATTCAGGCCTGCCGTGGTGGTGAGTGTCTGTGCTTCTGCACAAATGACATTCACATAAATGTGAATAAATGGTTTAGCATCTCCATACAGTCAGCATTTTTAAGTATCTTTGGATCTTCAAATATCAAATAGCACATAATTTTACCTTTCAATTGATTGTGTATTTAGTGAAGGGTGTTGTCTGATGGATCCTTGTTTCATTTTCAATGAAAGAGATTCAATTATCAATAAAGATTGATGTTTGGCTGGTATTAGAGTGTAATTGAAGGTTAAGATAGATAATTGTCAAAAACATGCCCCATGATGAATACATGTATGTGTGTATAAATGAAAATGAATGAAAAACTGATGAATAAACTAAGAAATACAGTGTAAGAGAAATTTCAAGATTGAAGTAGTGCTCCTGGAAATTGGTAGTAACAAGAATTCAAATTTTGTCCTAGAAAACCAAGGAGTGGTGTGGCTGAAGGATTCTGTGGGAGACTCTGTAAATAACTTATCACTGGATCTAGATTTTGAGGATGATGGCATTAAGAAAGCCCACATAGAGAAGGATTTCATCGCTTTCTGCTCCTCAACACCAGGTAGACTTTTATGTGCCTTTATGAACCTTTCTGACTTTCCTAAGAAGGAATTTCACACCTGAGTGTTAGCGTGGATACTTGTATTTCACATTAGATACTACTTCTGAAAACTTCCCAAAGGCTCCCTTCTTCTCCCAGTAACAAATTCAAATTCCCCTCGCCCAATGAGGCAGAAAAAGCGTATGTGTGTGTTTTCAATGAATTAGTGATTAGCAACCTTCTGCATGGTATACAATATTTTTTCCTGACACCAGGAGTGATCACAGAAAATGAAATAGGCAAATATTCACAATGAAGTATAAGAAAATTAAAAAGGTGCCCAGTATTGGGATGAGGCTGCAGAAGATTGTGCCTAGACACGATATACTTACAGAATAGTGAGAGTGAAGACATGGGGGCAAAAAGACAAGCAAAGTATATGTACATATATTGGAGCCTTATGATAAAGTGAGTTTCAGCTAGCAGTCTGAAGTATATAACAGCAAATATATCCAAACAATTCTGAATGTAACTGTAGAGTAATAGTATTCAGAGAATTCCCTGACCTTTCCATTCAGTACATTCTAAACAAGTTCTAATATGTGTGTGTCTGCTCTTTTTAGCAGTAGAATAAAGTGGTAAAAGTGTAATATTGAACATAGTTTATCATAAACCATAGATTAAATGACCATTATTACTAAGATGTTTTCATTTCATAATTTAACAGGGTTTCATATTTTCCTGTGGTCTTCATTTCTCTTATTGAAATCTGACCAATTTCCTCCCTTTGCTCAAAAAAATTTATTGTCTAGATTATATTATGGAATGCAAGGTCGTCCTTCAAGAGACGGCTTCCATTTGCTTTATGTGGACCATCCTGTGATGGAGACCTCACTAAGTTTTTGTTCAGTGATTAAAATTACCATTAAAAAACATTCCCAGATTCTACATTTAACTTATTTGGTATCAAATAGAATTATTTTTTGAATTATTTGATCACTTTCATTTATAGCCATCTAGTCCTCGGCTATCCCTTGGCTTCTCTCTTTCCCTCCTGCAGTTTTCTGCTCATTCTTTCCTTCCTTCTCCCTTGCTTTCCAGATGATTCTTAAACTTCAATCATCTTCTAAACACATCTATCAATACCAACCACACTGTAGTGCTTTCCTGAAAAAAAGTCAGACCACCTTCTCCCTAACGTTAGGATTTACTTAGACATCCCTACCTCACCCCTTCTCCTTCCTGGTTCTTTTAACTCTAAAGACTTCCCCCAAACAGCTTTGATATTAGATCAAATTTTAATTATCTATATGCATTTTGTTGCCATTTATGGTTGGCTAAAAGAAGTGATTCAAGAATATGTCTGTGATGGTCTCTATAACTTTGTTACTGCTTTTATTTTCTCTTATGTATTCCTTTTGGTACATTATAAATGTCATCATTAAATCCATGTGCTACTATATTAGAAACTATTATTGTTCTGGTGACACAATTTTTACACCTAACAATTTTTATTGCATATCCTATACAATCTCAGACATATGATGTATTCCTTCTATTCCTCAGATGTTTCTTTATTGTAGAAGTCATTACCTTCTTCATTGTAATTGAGAAACTTTTGTTTTAAAATATATAGTGAACTTTACACATAGTCATAAATTAGAGCCTTTGAGATGCATACACGGGTATTTCTTCTCCATAACATAATCACTCCTCATTCTGCCTCCCTCTCTGCTAGATTTCCAGCTCCTTGAAATTAAGATTCACATGGTAAAAATATTTCATATTACATACAGAACCCTTCTCATGTAACAGGAAAAATACACTCATTGGAACGTGAACATATTTGCTGAAAAATAGAAAGCAGAATGAACTCACTAACTTGTCCAGCTACAGTAGCTGTGGTAGAGCAAATGTATCCAGGAAGAGCCTATGTCAGATTTGCCATATGCTGTATTTGCAGATAATGTTTCCTGGCGACACCCTGTTCGTGGTTCCCTTTTCATCATTGAGCTCATCAAGAACATGCAAGATTATGCCTGGTCATGTGACCTGGAGGAAATCTTCCGAAAGGTAGGGCTGCAGGTGCTTCTTCAACTGTGCTTCTCTGAATTTTGACTATCCAGGCTAAAGTCACAGGGGGAAACTCTGAACATATTTATTTCACAATGACATCATTCCTTCCAAAACCGTTTTGACTTTATTGGTGTTGCAATTTTGGAAATCAGATTTAAACTAGTTAAGATCCACAGTTTCCACAAAGTAAACATTTACTTTATTTCCTATCCTGTGCTGGGTAGACATTCTTCTGTTTCCATTACACTGTCAAAACCAGAACTAGATCTTCATGATATGCTTATGGTTGTGTGTCTTTGAGATGCAAGGCTGGCTATTGGATTCATGCCATTTCACTCTGTTCATTATAGTTTTCCAGATCAAGACAATATTCTCTACTCAGAAAAATAAAAATGGTCTGCTGACTTTCTTTTCTTTTTAGGTTAGATTTTCATTTGAACAACCAGAAAGTAGGGCACAGATGCCCACCACTGAAAGAGTGACTTTGACAAGATGTTTCTATCTCTTCCCAGGACATTAAGTAAGTTGTGACAAAGGGCAGGTGTGTGTATGTGTGTGTGTGTGTGTGTGTGTGTGTGTGTGTGTGTGTGTGTGTGTGTGTTGAGGAGTAGGGGAAGGCTGAAGAAAAGACCACTAAAGGATACTGAGACCCCATACTGCTTCAGGTTTCTAGGTTCTTATATAATGATTTAGGAGACCCTGGAGGGATCCTGTGTGTTTCTTTACAGTGCCAACAAGCATGTTGTTCTTCCTCAGTGCTTGGCAGAGTTGGAGAGCCCTTGCTCTCGGTAGGTTGCTACAAAGCAAGAGAGAGACAAAGTGTTAGGAAAGTTCATTTTACCAGGGGCCTTCCTTTCAGGAGAGTAGGCAATATTTAAACATAGAAAAGATGGAGTGGCCTTATAACTTGCATATCTTTTATAGAACTCATGTGTACATAATTTTTGTTTCCCATAGGAAGCCAGGAATTCTATCATTTTGTACCTGCTTTTGGAACCATCAATTAGAAACGTACATTTCTCTAAACGATTTAATAAATCTGGAATAAAAATAAAAGGTGATCCTGGTTCTCTGTTATTATTAACATTTTATTTTACTTTATTTTATTTTATGCTAGAAAGATGGGAGTTGTGACTTACTCTTTTGGAAACACTATGTAGCCCACACTGGACTTTAACATGAGGATCCCTTACCTCAGCTGTCTAATGCTGGGATTGTAAGAGCAAGTTTCCAGAACTAACTTTTGACTTGACTCCAAGGAGATAAACTGGCTAATTGCACCATTCTTTCTTATAAAATATCATTTGTTGGTCTTTTTGCTTTTGAGACACCGATGCAAACTTGAAACTTTGACAGTTGGTATCCACGTTCCAAGAATTTAGAGTTCAGCAGGAGAGAATCAGAGACCATAGACAAGTATACCTGCAGCAGCACCATGTGATGGATGACTCTTATAAGAACAAACTATTCCTGCACCCTGTTAAGGATACAAAGCAAATGTTAATTCACACCTTTACCAGCAGATTGCTCTTATTGAGAAGTAAAACAGTCAACAAAGGTGAATAACTAGAACACATAGAGCAGAGTTCAAATAAATGGTAGGATGTTTAAAACTAAGTTCAGTGTTAATCATTCACATACATAGCCATGTTTGCTAGATTTACGGAAGTTCTATTGGAAGAGTGTATCTTTTTATGCAAAACTCCTGAAAAACTTCAAAGTTGAACACATCACACAGCTTATTTCATTCCCCCCCTTACAGTAACTGCTCTTGTAACATCTCTCTTTTCTGGAGTGATTTATTCATTCTACTATAACCTGAGGTTGCTTCAATGGGCAGTCTTTGTTAAAAGACTATCAAAAGTCAGTGATTAAAAAATATCACAGTCACCAATATGTAAATGTTAAGCAGTCTTAGTTACAGAAAGGCAATTCAGGGGCTTGAATAAGAAAGAAAGGGTTGTTTTGAACTTGCCTAGTAAAAGACTAATTTTGTTAGGTGACAGGGAGGGGAAAATACCATCATGGTTGATATCATAGACAGCCACACGTCGCTGGGATGAATCTTCAAACCGGGCATGATTTGAGTAGGAAAATATTTATTGAAGTAACAGACCCAGGGGAAGTTAAGGAAAATGGCTGGCCCCCTTTCACAGATCCAAACAGGGACAGAGACAGAAGCCCACCACCAGCACCTCAAGCAAGCACACTCCACACTGGCAAACAAAAGGAACTCCAGGCTTGAGCTCCACTGCTTTTTGCATATGTAAAGCTAGAATTCCAGACCCACCCCAGAAACACCTTAGGGCTGAAACCTAGGATCTGGCCAAGGTGACACACCTCCTCCAGCCAGAATTGGCTGGAGACAATTTACAATTATAATAAACTTTTGAATCTATTGGGGGACATAATTCAAACTGCCACAGTTGACAAGTTTAAACAAAAAACACCAGTTAGATAATTCTTAACAGGAATTAAACTTAAAAAGAGCAGAGGCTGGGTAGATGGTTCAGTGGGTAAGGTGCCTGCTTGCAAAGCCTGGGAACCAGAGTTGATTCCGCAGTGCCCATTAGAAGTTCGATGCACAGAAGCACAGGCATCTGAAGTACATTTGTAGTGGCTGGAGGCACTCGTATTTTCTCTCTCCCTCTTTCTTCCTCTCTCTCTCTCTCCTACCTACTTGCAAATAAATTATATATATATATATATATATATGAGTAGAGGCGTAAATGGTAAGAGATGAGAATAGAGACTATGTCCAAGGGAACTTTGGGGACTTGGGATGGAGAAAATATATAGAGAGAAAACAGGTTAGAAGTGACAGCCTTCAGCCTTTGGGACAGGGTTTTGTTATTTCCATGTTTGCTGTAAAGGTCATTTTTCACTCAAAAATGAAACTAAGTCTGTGTGCAGGAAGAGGTCAGTGTTAGGACTTGCAAGGGACTTCCCTACAGGGAATTTCTGAGAAGTGTTGCAATCCAGCCCATCAGCAGTCTCCGCCCCTGCGCTCAGGAAAAGCCCAGGGACTTTCGCTTTGCAGCCTGAAGCTGTCTGGATCTCAAAGAGAAGAGAGGTTTCTCCATGGCTGGTGAGTTGGGGTCACTTCATGAAGGACTAGGACTTGGGTGTTAGCAAAAAAGTCTATTTGGGGCCTGTGACAGGGAGAAATAATAAGAGAATGGAGCAATAGTCAGAAGCTGAATTTCCTTGCTACATGTAGGGAGTAACTGGAAGCCTCTGGGAGCACAGCAACTGAGGGGAAGGGGCTTCTCATCAAAGCTGAAGGACAGCTATGTCCTTCCTGCAGGTTTCCTGGAGCTGGGCAGAAGGCAATCCTTTCTGTCAGTTTCAGGAAGTCAAATGGAGGGTAAAAAGGACAGAGTAGCACTTTGAAGCAACTCTGAAAGCTCATAATGCACCCTGAAACCTTTCACTTCCCCTGGATTCTGAATTACCCTTTTAAGAGCATGCGCTTTCTTCCAGAAGGAATGCTTGAGTCCTCAGCCCTCTCCTTCTCTTGTGTTGAATACTACTATTGCAATGTATAAGCTCACTCCCTTTTCCCCTAGCTCTCTACTCCTAAGAATAACTCAGGTACCTTGGTTTCTGGGGTGATAGGATTGCTTTCTTTGTTTGTTTTTTAATTAATGGTCCCCTCCTTTATGAGGATTTATCCTTCCATTCCATCCAACAAAATATTTTCAGGTGATCAGTTTTATTTATTTATTTTTTAATATTTTATTTATTCATTTTCAAGCAGAGAGATAGATAGGGAGAGAGAGAGAGAGAGAGAGAGAGAGAGAGAGAGAGAGAGAGAGAGAGAGAGAGAGAGAGAGAGAGAGAGCACCAGAGCCACCACCTTGTGGGTCTGGCATATGTGGGTCCTGGGGAATTGAACCCGGGGCCTTAGGCACTGGAGGCAAGTGCCTTAACCGCTGAGCCATCTCTCCAGCCCAGGTGATCAGTTTTATATACAAAAAAAAGTATGACATAGGAAATCATGAGGTATTTATGCAGCAAGTTTCCAAACATTCCATCACCTCCTTGGTTTGACTTGTGTTTGAAAATGAAGAGCTGGCACCAGGCCAATCATTTCTAAACCACTAATGTAACTGAAAAATCTGTAGTCAGTTAATTATTTGGCTTAAAGTTTCCTCTTTACTTGAATATCTCAATCTAAAGTAGACAGCAGGCATGTATAATTTTTATTGTTATTTATTTATTCATTTATTTATAAGGGAGAGGGAGAGAGAGACAGAGAGAGAGAATGAGAGCACCAAGGTCTCCTGCCGCTATAAATGAACTCCAGACATGTGCAACACTTGGTTTGTCTGCTTTACTGTCGAACAGAACCTAGGCCATCAGGCTTTGTAGGCAAGCATCTTAACTGTTGAACCATCTCTGGTACCATAGTTTACTTCCTTGATACATATACTCTCTATAAAATTATAATGATCCTAAGAAATAATACATTAATCCTAATCCAAATTATTATTTCATACTGGAAAACAATTAATCAGGTTACACATAGTTTTGAATTTTGATTAACAATAAGTCTTAAAATATTAGGACTTTAGAAGCATTCATTTATTCATATTTCATAAATCTATGAGTCCTCAAACATTGTAAGTACAGACATATGAATATAGGGTATGGTTAAAATAATGGGGATTGAAAATATTTGGCTTCAAATTTAGTCACTATACACAGAGGAGAGAAAAATTCCAGCTGGTTAGTGGGGAAAACTTATTAGGCTTTTCTGAGAAGGCACACCCTTGGGGAATTATCATCATCTCGGGCTGTGAACAAGCAAAGAAATAGGTAAATATTAAATCAGTGAATGACAAGGAAGTTAACTTTTGGCAAAATGCCACAAAAGGAAGATACAATGTATATATATATACATGTGCATGTGCAATGAATCATTACCCACATATTTGGTATGGGTTTAAAGGTTGGCAAAGTTGTAAAGTACAATGCATGAGGTGTATAACTTGTAGAGATGGGAACAAATACCTTATTTTCATGTGTATTTTTATTCCACAGGCTGTGCCTAAAATGGTTATTTTCTCTCACTGTGTATATAGTTTTTAAAAAGTCTCTCTATCTTTTTTTGACAGTAAACAGACAACGCCCCAAACCACCATTTAAGGCACTGGAGCATTTTGGCAAAGAGGCCATTGATGGATTTTTGGATAAAGTTGTAAAAAATGATGTGCTGAAATTGGAGGAAGATGAAAAGGAAAAATTTAGAAAAGCTAGCCGTCGAGAAAAGCCCTGGGTCTTGATAGACTCTCTGAGAGGGAAACGAAGAATGGCCAGTAAAATGATTCTCCAATCTTTATTTTATTTGGAAGAAAATGCTGACAATTCTAATGGTAAGACTACAATGACCTCTTGAGAATGTCTCAACATTTCCAGACTATTCAATTCTCACACCCAGCTTCCTCTGAATCATCCCATCATTTCTTCACTCAAGTTTCATTTTCAATGAGGTTCTTTTAGAGGTCACTTTGCTATGAGACCTAGTTTGTAATCAAGTTGTTTTTTTTTTTTTTTTTTTAGGCTGAAGCTGTTCAAAGAAACAATCAGTAAAAAAAGTGGTAGAAAGAAATAGCTAAATCTAGATTCTGTCACCTTTTGAATTTATCGAATCTGTACAAGTTTCTTAACTTTTTCTGTCATCAGTCATTATTTGTGAATTGAGGCAACTATAGCATCTCATTTTTTGCAGGACTAGTTAGAGTTTTGAAAACCTATAAATGAACTAGACAAGGAACAACATGCCATTTAGATAGCATGTCCACTTTCTATGGATTACACCACACATTAGTGGTTATCATGTTCATAGAATATTCTGAAATGGCAAGCAAGAACATGTATTATTATTGTACCTATGAATGGAGGTATTCATTTTTTGGTATTCTTTAATAATCCTATAACTTTTTGCCTCTCTAGAGCTTAAAATGTTAAAATAATTTCAGAAAGATATTTATGTAAATCTAATGGAATTAAATGACTAATATATATGTATATATACTAATTATAATATATAAGCATGTATATGCTAATATATAATATAAGCATATGTATAGTAATTATATATTATGATTAGTAATTATATAATGTAGTAATATATAAGTTGATGTAAATTTTCTGGATAATATTACTGAACTAAATAAAAAGACAGATGACTACATGTTCATAACAGGTGAATGAGTGAACAGGATTAGCACAATTTTCTATTCCTATCACATGTAAGATTAGGCTTAAGTCATCTAATATCTGTATATAAATTCTTCTTCCTTTTCTTTTCAAGGGATTGCTCTGCAGTTTCCCCAATTATTGGCCAATCTCAGAAAACAGAGGTGAAGCAATATTTAGTAGTGTAATAAAGCAAAAAGATTACAAAACAAATAAACTTCTAAAAAATGATGAATTCTTTCATCTCAGTTTAAAATGGGTGTTAAAAAAAAATGCCCATGGCTCTTCAGTACTCTGAAGTCAAAACATCCAAAGTGTGTCAGAATCTTTCACAAAACAGACAACCAAAAATCTCCTTCGACTGGAAGTTAGATACAGTAACATTTTACTATTCCTTTAGCCATCTGACTTTATTACTCCATGAGGAATAACTGAAGACTAATTATTCTTGAATACTTAAGTTTCTTAAAACAAAATATTTGTTTATACTGGATTCTAGATTCCGAGTAGTTGGTCTATGCACCTCTATGTGATTTAGGAGTGGCCTTTTAATCCAAATGAGGTTTTAACATATAATAGAGTTACCACTATTCACATGAAGAATTGAGTTGTGGTTCATAACACATGTCAAAATTCCAATATTTTAAATATATAATACTAAATAAAATATCTTAGTGAACTTAACTTTCACTGTTTATTATTTAGTTTTATTGAATGTAGTGCTTGAACACAAACATTTCACTTAATTTTCTGATACCATTTAAAAATATTTCATATATTCTAATATATTCTCCCTAAGATAAAGAAAATATATATGGATGAATTAACGAGTAAAACCATTGAAAAAGTTTAAAAACAACTTTTTCTTGAATGGTTTTGTTGAAAGGCCAAGTTTGATTCTATATTATACATGTATATTTCGAGAATTATTAGAATTCATCCTTTTATGTTTGAGTAATATTACTCAATCAAGGTATTTATATTTTCTTTCCTAGTCATAGTTTAATTCTTTATGGTAGAAGTTAAATATCACTATTTTATCTACATATTAAATTTTCCCCCCAGGATTGCTCTATTAGTCTTTACAGAAGAAAAACTGGGTCACAGAAACAGAAATAAAACTTCATATAATGTATCTTTCAGTTCATCAGGAGAAAGAAGATGGACCAGAGAAATATACGGATACCCTCAAGCTTTGTCCTCCTGAGGAATTCGCGAGATTTTGTAGAGATAAAGCTGGAAATGTACGGTAATATAAGCATGACATTCAGAAAAAGAGGGAAATGACAGATCACGCAGAAGCCACATATTGTTAAAGCACGAAGTTTTGAGGGTGGGGATAGTTGTCACTTTTTGTCATAAATTGTATGAAGGAAGAGAATATGTGGCTTTGAACACATCTTATTTCTATTATTAACCAGTGACAAAATATACATTTCTCAATTTGTTCCTTTATTATCATAACTATTTGAGATTTATGAGGATTTATACTCTAGTCCTAGAATCATAATACTTATACAATAATAGATAAGTAGCAATTATCTACTTTAAAATTCTACACATGTAATATATTTTTATAGAAATCATTAAAGCTTGCAAAGAATGAAGTTAAAATGATAAAAGATGGCCAAATTAATATTACCAAATATAATTGAAAATTGCTTATTTATTTTTTACTAGATGCAGTGATAAAAAAATGTTGGTTTATGTGATATTTGATCTCAACCTTGAATTTTATGAAATATTTGGTTATGTTTAGAAAGTGAAAAAGAGGAAATTACTGGTTCTGTTTTTCCAATAATTTTTTTGGTAAATAGTTAGATTATGCTGCTGGTTGTGTTCTTTGGAAAGGGAGGAAGGCAGTTTCTTTCAGTAGAGGATGAAGAGAGAAAAGCTATGTGAGATCATAGTACAGCAACACTTATTGGTACATGGGTCTTCCAAATTTCTCAGACAAATCAAATTCACTGAGTGCCCATTCCCTACAGATCTATCCAATCAAGGAAAAAGGCACTCGTTCTCGCCAGGCTCTCATCATATGCAATACAGAGTTTGTACATCTTGATCCAAGGGACGGTGCTAACTTTGACATCTCAGGAATGGAGGATCTCCTCAAGCATCTGGACTACAATGTGTTAGTGAAAGATAACCTTACAGCTAAGGTAAAAGCCACCTGCCCATTACAATCATTTGTATAGTTAACATATTTCCTTCTAGATGAAATGACTTTTATGTTAGAACAACACTTTTAACAACCTCAAGACATATGTGTTCAGGTAGGTCTTGTGTGTGTGTTATCAAAATATTCAAAGGAGGTAGATAAATATCTATGACTTTTTAAAATTCAAAACAGCCTCACTTCCATGTTACATTTAAAAAAGTAACTGGCATAGGTATCCACACAATTCTTAGATCAAAGTGTAGGAATTGGTATTTGCCCCAGAAACCTATACAATAAAGAACATCAAGGGGGTGATTCAGAATGACAATATTACTTCTGACTTGGTACCAGGAGCTTTTCCAGGCATAAGGAATTAGTCTATAAATAAGATGGAAATTTTCCATCTTATGATTTATTTTAGAATAGAGATGAGTAATCAAACATAAGATAAAAAGAACATGATTTCTGTGATTTGGTGCATGTGCATGTGTGTGTGTGTGTGTGTGTGTGTGTGTGTGTGTGTGTGTGTGTGTCCACATATGTTAAAAGTACCAAAATAGAAAAATGGAAATAGAAATAGAGAGAAATCAGGAAGAGCTCATGGGAATGTGGTATAGAAAATGTTTTGTGAATATAACCTGAAGGCTGATGTACAGCCTTCGGAATAAGATGGTTCTAGGTAGATGTGAGGGAGCTTTAATGAGAGGGCACATGGGGGTAAACTAAGGAAGGCCAGCAAGAAGAAGAGCAAGAGTGTGACGGAGAAAGGAACATACCTGGAAAGTACAGGAAGGACAGATGTTTGACTGAATGCTAAAACACAAAAAGTACTTTAAAGGAAAAGAGTGATGTACCTATTAGCACAAGCCTCTCAGTGTAAAAGATACAAAATGTAAGAAATAGCCATATAAATGGCATATCAGAAATGATGTATGGGTAACAGTTTTATAGTATATATTAGGTGCAGAAAGTTGGAGCCGACTACTCCTTTAGGAGGGAAAAGTAAAACAGATATCACTATCCGGATGTTATCAGGTATAACTACCAACATTTATGTGTGTTTCCTATGCTCTTTATACTGAAATGATGAGTTAATATTAATATGTGTCCACGTGAAGTATGACATTGGTCTTTTCTAGGAGATGGAGTCAGTGTTGCGGGACTTTGCTGCCCTCCCTGAGCACCAGTCTTCAGACAGCACATTCGTAGTGCTGATGTCTCACGGCACACTGCATGGAATCTGTGGAACTGCTCATAATAAAGAAAACCCAGATGTGCTACTTTATGACACCATCTATCAGATCTTGAACAATCGCAATTGCCCTGGTCTAAGAGACAAACCTAAGGTCATCATTGTGCAAGCCTGCAGGGGTGGTGAGTGTGTTTGTAGAGAAAGGTGATAGAGGTGATCTGCAGGAGGCACTATTGGGTCCTACCTTGTTCAAATAATGTAATGTGATTACTAGGATATTCCATTGTTTATGTTTCAAAGAAATTTGCTTGATTAGTTAAGAACCATTTGTATATTTTTACTCCAAAGTGCAAAAGGAGATCTCATAAATCTCTAAATCAGTTATAAAAATATTCATGCTTTAGAGCAGGGTCATTTTAGTTATTTCTTTACCTGTAATGTTTTTATATATTGTGGGACAAAAATAATTATATTTGAAAGTGGGAGAATTCTCCAATTCCCCAAGGGACTTCAATATTCCATTCTCTCCAGTATATGAACTCTGCAGATTATGTCAGTAAAGTAACATTAGAGTTAACATGCCTCATAAATTAAAGGGACTAATGGATATTTATAAAATAATGTTTCCAGTAACTATAGGATATAAAATTATTTTCCTGAGCATGAGAAATTATCTGAAAAATATACTAGTGGGACATAAAAGCAAGTCACAATATATTTACAAAGATATGAAATAAATTTCCATTATAAAAGTGAAGCAATAAATCACAAGGAGGTGCATTTCAAAAACAAAAGGGTAATTAATCATATTGGAATGAGTATACAAGGCACAAAATATATGGAGAAACTTGTGTAAAATTAAAAGATCATCTCAAAAATTATAATAAAGGAAATGATAAAATAATCTTCATTATATAATCTCCAGTTAAATTTGGTATAAAAGGATCATACCTCAACATATTGAACACCAAGTATGGGAGCCCTTATCCATCATTATATTGCATGAAGAAAATTGTTAACATTTCTTATAAGAGAAGGTAAAAGACAAGTGTGACAACCAACAAAGCTCTTACCCACAATAGTACTACAAATTTTCAGGAAAAAAGGAAATAGACTGTTTATTGATGACATAGCTAAAAAATCATACACTAAATCCACACTAATAGAACTGATCCAAAAACTCAGTAGAGTAGCAAGTTACAAAAACAATGCACAAAAACAACAGCTAATCCTCAAATAATGAACTCACTACTAAGCGGATCAGGACAGTAATCACAGTCCCGATGCTATAAAGAATAGTAAACACCAAGAATATACAATCTCTACCATGAAAAGTGAAAAGAACCAAAGAAAGAAACTTCAAAATTACTAGAAGTCAGGAAGATGTACAGTGTTCATTATTTAGGGAAATTAATATGGTTAATATGATCACAACATAAAAATGACGTATACCTGCAGGTCATTCCTTATAAAAATACCAATGGCTTTTAAAAAATACTAAAATTCCTATGGAAGGAATGAACCTCAAGTAGTCAAAGAAATACTGTACGATATTAGGGTATTTAATGTTGGAGATAGCACAATAACCCTTTTCCAATTATACCAAATATCGACAAATGTGTAACAAAATTTATGGTATTGGCTTAAAAATTGGTGAATAGATCAGAGGAGCACAATAGGGGATCCAGAAGTTAATCCAATGAAAAAATACAATTATGTTCTCATTATGTATAATATCACTCCAAAGGTTATTGAATACAACACGTGATATTCAACAAATGGTTGGACTGGATAGCCATAAAGAGAAAATTGAAACACAGCCTGCACCTATTGCCTTGAATAGAATTTGTCTCAAAATGTCTCAAAGATATTAATATAATATATGACACTTTGAAAGATCTAGAAACCCCTTTAAGATGTTGGCACAATTTCCAAAATAGAGCTCCAATAGTTCAAGAAATGAAATGGAGAATTAGCAAATGGGATTCCATTTACTCATAGAGATTCTTATTTGATCTTTTTATTTATGTAATTCACATTTTCACTTTTTTGTTTGGTTTTTTGGTTTGGTTTTTGGTTTTTTTTTTTTTTTTGGTAGGGTCTCACTTTAGCCCAGGCTGACCTGGAATTCACTATGTCCTCTCAGGCTGGCCTAGAATTTGTGGTGATCCTTCTGCCTCTGCATCCTGGGTGTTGAGATTAAATGCGTGTGCCACCACAACTGGCATAATTCACATTTTCTAAGAAACTAAGGCAGCAGGATTACAAATTCAAGGTCTTCTTGAACTTTAAACAACTTCAAGGAAAGCCTAGATAATTTACTGATACTCTGTCTCAAATTGAAAAAAAAAAAGCAAAAAAAAAATGTGCGTGGTAGACCATTTGCACAGCATACACAAAGCCTGTGTTCAAGGACCAACAAAAACCAAAGAAGTTTCTGCAGAGTGAAATAACCACAAAAAAACACAAAAGAATCAAGGTACAATTTGCAGTTAGAAAAAGAGGAAAACCTTCATAGCTTATACCGTTGTCATAGGAATATTAATAGAGGCTATTAATTAATATTAATATTAATATCCACACAAAATAAAGAAATCAAAACTCTAAAAAGGCAACTCCATCAAATGGTAGTTAAGTGATCTGAACAGGCACTTTTCAAAGTAAGAAACACAAGTGGCTAACAAATATATGAAAATCTACTTGATATCGTTAAATGTGAAAAGTACACAGGGATTCCATCTGACCCAAGTATAAAGGCTATTATAAGTTAAGCATATACATAAATAATAACATTTTGTGGTTAAAAAAAAGAATGTAATTGGTAGGAATATCAGTTAGTTATACATGAGTGCATTCTGAGAAGCAACAAACAGGGTAGAGATGCTCACATGCATGTACTTATTAAGGGACTGTTTCCAATATCTTAGATACAGAATCAGCCTCGGTGGCCATTAACAGATGAGTGATTTTTAAAAATGGAGTTTATTCACATGGAGTATTGTAATGCTTTAGAGAGGAATAAAATCCCAGCATCTTACAGGGAGAACTAGACATAGCTAGACATCCTCACATTCACTGGAATCAGTCAGCCCGTTACACAAATATCGAATAATATAAAAGAAGATAAGGAAGATATGCAAAGGTGACCTGAAAGTAGATGGGGTGCTTTTGGAAAAGGGAAAGGGCCATTGGGACTGAGGGAAGGAAGAGGTGAGTGGGAAGAAAATGAGTGTGCACGGCCAAGCCAGTGTCTCCACATGTATGGAAAGTCTGCATCAATTTAAGTGTTAATAATTGTATTAAAAACCAAAAATCAAGTGGGACCAATGTTTATTTTTATATCTTTTTGTCAGTTTAGGCACATGATAATATATTGAAACCGGGTGAGCTGGGGGTGAGAATTTAGATAATGCCCAGGAAAATTTCAATGCACCCCCAAATTTAAGGAGTACCCGAGTTCTTGTCTACAAAGTTAAAGAATTAAAATCATAGACAACAAAATAGTAAGGTCTAGTGGGAGACTTTATTATTTAAGGGAACATGGGGAGTTACAGAGTTCTCCAGCCACCAGTGTGGGGAGAAAAACATCTAGAGTTTAAAAGAACTCATGTTGTTTAGCTAAACAAGCAGAAAGGGAAAAGATCATGAGAAGAAAAGATTCAGGTGGAAGAGAAATCCAGCCCCTCACCACAAGCTGTGGTGGGGGCTAGGGAGACTTTACCTGTTCCTGGAGAGTCAGAGGTCTGTTTGTCAGGCTGCCATGTGGGGAAGAGAGGGCTAAGACAAAGGTCCTTGGGAATAAAAATTCCCTCAGGTGAGTCAGAGAGAGAGCTGATTGGTTCATACCTGACCAATCAGTTTTAGCCCCTAGGTTGTAGCTCTAGCTAGACACCTCCCACTCAAGGGGAGGGTGTTTCTGGAGCTGCCTGACCAGTCACAATAACATATTGGGTTTCATTATGAATTTCATACCTATTAAACTCATTCATACCACTGAAATACTTCTTAACTCTAATGCACTTTGATAATACTCTACCTTTTATCTATTTCTTTTCAAATCCCCCCTTGCTGGCCACATCTACTTTTCTTTCTGTCATCATGAGTGCAATTATATGATATTTGTCTGAGTCTGTTGATTTTTTTTTTTCTTGTTGTAGTTCTTCAACCTGATAATCTCTCTTTCCACCCATTTTCCTTCAAATAACAAAATTCTGATTTTCTTTATGGCTAAATAATACTACTCTATGTACAAATCTCACATTATCTATATTCATAGCTTGGGTATTATGAATAATGTCACAAGAAATATTAGAGTACAATAGTTACTTTATACTTATGCCAATTTTATGTTTATCATCTATCTAGTTAGGTAGGTAGGTGGGCAGTAACTTAGTTAATTTTTGAGAAATGGTCTCGGTGTGAAGCCCTTGCTGATCTTGAACTCAAAGCCATCCTCCTGTCTCAGTCTTCTGAGGGCTGCAAGCAGTCATTTGTTATCACACCTCCCTGCTGACCTTGATTTCTTTGCATCTATGTTCAGCGGTGGATGATTTCTCCCCACATATTATTGGTAGGGAATTTAGGGCTCTTCAGGGATGGTACTTGTAGTAGTCAGCCACACACCACTGGGATGAATCTTGAAACAAGGCATAATTTGGGGGAGGAAAGTTTTTATTGAAACTACAGATTGAAGGGAAGTTCCATAACAGTGAAATAGGCTGGCCCTCTTTCACAGGTCCAAGCAGAGAGAAAAACCCATCACCAACACCACACACACAGAACAGGGAACAGGCTGGAGGAGCCAAAGAGAATTTCTTCCCCTTTATATAGGCTTAGGGTGGGGTCTTACAACCCTTCCCCAGACTTAATGGCTTCCTGAGTCTCTGGAATTTCCTTCCTGCACTGCCCACACAGGGAACAATGTTTACTTCCAACTTCTTTGAGCTTCTGTACATCCTGCCCCTTGCTGAGAGGCTGCCTTCCTGTAAACATCCGCAGAGACCCACCCAAGATAATTAAAAAGATCAAGTTGACAACAAAACCTAATCATCACAGTACTCAAGTTCTTTCTTTCCTACATTACTCTTGACGTTTTGTCCTGCAGTTATCAGTAGCTACACTGTTTACAGCCATAGAAATAACAGCAAATAAATATGTGCTGAACTGATTCAGATGAGTTCAAAACTCTCTACTTGTTTATATCAAATGCTTCTCCTAGTTTCGTGAGACAGTCAGAAGTATCTGTGGTACAATGGTGGTGTTATAAATTTGAATATTTTTCATGACACTGGTGGAAGTGTGTGTGTGTGTGTGTGTGTGTTCCTAATTAAAATTAACTTTCAAATGCAGCTGAAACAGGCATCAGTGAACGTTACATTGAACAAGGCAAATCACTTGATGTCTCCACAGTGAACTCCGGGGACATGTTGGTCAGAGACTTTTCAAAACTGCAAGTAGACAGTGTTGCAGATTTACCAAGGGATGTGGAAGCGGATGCTGTTCGCCTGAGCCATGTGGAGAAGGACTTCATCACCTTCCATTCTACAACTCCACGTAGGTGTCTTTTGGATTTTTTTTTTTCCTAATAGATGTGTGGTCCAACAGTCACCTTTCAATGAGTGTGGAAATTTGAGATGTATGTGTCCTATACATTAACACTCTGAAATTTTGAGGGCCAGGGATATATTTTGTATACATATTTTTTTTGTCTTAGAACTAGGATCTTCCAATACAGAATGTTAAAACCTATGCTTTTATTACAAATATTATACTGTAAAATCAAAGTTATTGTACTAAAACATTAAATAATCCCAATACAAGGAATCCCAATGATTATACACTCTTTAAGCATAAATGATTTATTCCATTTTTTTTTTAATATATATTTATTGTCCATAATGAGTTGCATTATTTAGTGGACAAACCATGCGTTGTTATCCCGAATTCCCCAATCCCCCCCTCCCCGTCCCTGATCAGTTGTATATCCTCCTCCGTGGGCTGTCTGTATTAGTCCTTGTGGCAAGGGATCCTGTATATCTTAGTACTCATCCCGGTCTTCCTGGCCCAAGTGTGTTGTTACTGATGGGTGCCATGCCTCCGGATAGTCTCCCCCACCACG
>PVHP010034591.1:0-18954 GCA_004024765.1 Zapus hudsonius
TTCAAACAACAGCAGACAATAATAATGATTTTTGAACAATCAGTATGTGTCCAGGCACTGTGCTAAACCTGCAGGTTTAAATTAATTTGTGCCACCTTCTCAGCAGCCCTAGGGTATACTGACTGAACATCACAGGTGAGTCTACAGAGGTAAACCCACTTGCCTGGTACACACATGTAAACAGGGTAGAGCTAGCATCAGATGCCAATGAGGCTGTCCGAGAGAGAGAGAGAGAGAGAGAGAGAGAGAGAGAGAGAGAGAATGCTAATGTTCCCCTGTTTTGCTATGCCCTTTGTATACTGTCTGCCCAGTTAAAGCAGCATTTGAGAACATTTTTAAGTAGTACCATCTTCTGCTTCATTTAATTAGTACCAATATTATATTCTTCCCATCTGTCAGCTTTCTGTTTATCTCTCAGCCTCTTAGCCAAATTCCAAGAGATTTTTTTAAAATTCCCCTAGATAAAATGTTCAGATCAGAATCTGTTTAACCCTGCACAGATAGTTTCATTTATAAATAGTTGAAAGAAAAAACTATAAACAAACAAACTGGAAAATTGGAGCTTCAGAGTATTTGGGACTGAACACCATTATAACAGCAATTAAAAAACTAATCATTTCCATTTTATAGGAAGATTATTGGCTTCTGTTTTGCTTTAGTTTAAATTGTGCACATTAACATAAATATACAGACTAAAGGGAAGTAACTAATTTGCATTTTATAAATGCAATTAGCATTAATAGAATATATGCACTCAGATAGTCTAGATGACATAACCACATTAATTCTCGTCCCTTGATAGATTTAAGTGATTCAGAATATATTCCTTTCTAATTAGATTGTTCTAACAAGGATAACTCAGTACAATGTACATTGAGAGCTGAATAGAATACTACGTCTAGAGTTTTAAGGATATAATGAGTTTTAATTTTTTTTTTGCTTTCTGTACACCAAGGTTTCAAAGCTAGCTTGGAAATTATTCCTACAATACTTGTTTTCTCTAGTTAGAAATCTCATCGTGAATAAAGTGATTTTGTAACATAAAAAATGCTGGCTGTACCCAAGGGATGACATTATAATTATGTTATTATTCAAGTAAGTTTTAAGTTCTTAAGAAAATATCCCATTTAAAGATTTTTAAAAACAATATTATCTAATTCAGTATGAACATTGAATAGAATAGAATTGATGCTACAATAATTCCCACAAAATAAATTAAAATCACCCAACATGCATATCAGCTCACTGCATTGTAGTTCTTTGTGATCAACTAAGCCTTAAGATTTTGTGTAGTTCGGGGTTTTAGAAAGTGGGCTGACTATAACATATGTTGTAATTTTATTAATTAGATTTTTTCCCTAAGGAATGTGGTAGCTACATCACTAGCACTACTAATTTCTCACATATTGGGATTTATGAGGGTACTAACATACTTTTAAATGTTACCTGAAAAGTAGTTAATTGTGTATTGAACTCAAAAATTTTGAAATTTTCAGTTGCATTGATCAGAGTGTAAATATGCTTCCTTCTCCTTCTCCAGGCGGCTATTCCCACCCCTTCCCTATTTCAGACAATTTTCAGGGCTCAACAAAAGAAATCTTGCTTATGACTTATCATCAAACTCTCACTGTAGTGAAAGTTTAATGTTGCAAATAATTATTTATAATCAATTAACTCAGAAAAAATGATCTTGCTTTTCACATTGAAAGCTTAAGATAACTAAATATAGTGGGAAGTCTATCTGTGCATACCAATCTGGAGTTTTCATGTAAACTGTCAAACACTCTGCATGAGATGGTGAGTTAAATTCCCTCCCTACATTCTGGAACTTTTCTTCTCACACTTACCTCTTTCTGGCCCATATTCTTAGTGGAGTCCATAACGCCACAGAAACCAGTAGAAAACACATGAGAAGATTCATGAGTAGATGCAATACTTGACCTTCCTCATTCTGCTGTGGCTTCTATAACATAATTCTAGAGAATGAGTAGTTCAAACAAAAGAGATTTTTTTTCCTTGCTTGCCAGCGACAATCCTCTGTGTGACACACCCCTAGTGCCTTTGCGACACCCTAATTCCTCCACTCTAAGGACCCTTGTAGGATTGTGCTAGATGACCTCCTCACTCTTATTTTCAACTTGGAGGTCCTAATTTAAGACAGGCACACTAATGTACTCAGGTTATCGCCTTAACACATGGCTTTGGGGGTAGCATAATTCAGTCCATAACAGCTAAATTAATTTTCTGATTAATAATCAATTTCTCCTCATTCCAGTACCCTTTGTTATGGAAGATTATAATTACACATATTTGCCTCTCTATCTTCAGTATAAGCAATAGTTGTAAGTGGAACTTTAATAAACTATCCTGTGGCTCACATGATCTCTTTCCTTGAACAATGGTATGAACAAAAGCTTCATTAGTTTGAATGCTAGAATACAGCCTTCATGGATCCCCAGGCATAGTTCAATTGATATCTATGGCAACTAAGAACAATCCTTATTGACATAAGCCACTGGAATTTGGAAGATCAATTCTAACCTCAGTGTATAGCTTATTGTGATCAATACAGATGCATATCAAACATAGTGTGTGTGTGTATGTATGTATGTGTGTGTGTGTGTGTGTGTGCACCCGCGCTTAATAACATGGGCTATTAGATCAGTCAAGGATATTTATACCCCAAAAAGTAAATATAAAATACCTGATCACTTATCTTCTTTACATTGGTGTTAAAACAGGAAATTAAGTTCTTTTATTGATCAATAAAAATGAACATTTGCAATTTTATGAATTGCCTATACAATTCAGTCCTTCATTCTTTTCTGGTTGCTTCATTGTGCCTATTTAGATTTACAGTTATTTTATAAAACTACTGAAACAAATGTCTTTTGTTTTCCAAGATTATTAGCATAGCAGAATGTACATGGTAAGTATGCCATGGAGGATACGTGGTAAGTATGCTCAACGTCAAGTGTGTCCATCATCTCACAGTCACCCGAATCAAGGCCAACCAGGCCACTCAACACCAGGTCCATAAGAGCTGCTCTTGCTGCATTCTCAGCAAGACAAAAGGACTAGCTACAAAAATGACAAATGCCAGTGCAAAACAAATAACACGAGAAAGCAAGGCATGGTATGTCCACCAAGAATGCCTAGTCCCATGGTGAAGCCTTCAATGAAAACTTAGAAGAAATTCCAAAGAATTACATCATATAATTAGCATAATATGTAGAATCTTAGAAAAGAAAGCTTCTTAGAAGTTTGTAGAAACTTCAACAAACTTACTGAGACCATAAACAAATAGCTGAATGAAATAGCAGAGAAACAACAAAAAGAACTCAGTGCAGAGCAAAATGAACTCAAAGAGGGCATGCATGACCAGAAGCAGGAGTGAATTCCAAGAGACAATAAGACAGTCAAGCCAAAAAGTGAAAATAGAATTCAATAAAGAGATAGAGATGCTGAAGAAAAAGTTAATAGAAATAAAAAATGAAATACATTTATGAAGCTCCCAAGAGAGCCTTCCTAGCAAAACAGATCACATGGAAGACAGACTACTACTACCCAGAACTGAGGACAAAAGAAAAAAATTAGAGGCCAAAATCAATGACAAATATTGCAAGTTCAAAAAAGTAAAAAGAATTAACAGTACCTGGGGGAACCAAGGGATACCTTATAAAGGCCAAACATACAAATCATGGACAGGCAAGAAGGTGAAGGACTACAGGCAAGGGCATAGAGAATATCTTCAATAAAATTATAGAAAATAATTGTTCAAGTCTTAAAGAGAGGGATGGAGAGATTGCTCAGTGGTTAAAGACACTTGCTTTCAAAACCTGATGATCCAGGTTCAATTCCTCAGTACCCACATAAAACCAGATGCTCAAAGTGATGCATGAATTTGGAGTTCATTTGCAGTAGTAGGAGGTCCTTGGTGTGTCTACACTCACACACTTTCTCTCTGTCTCTTTCTCCCTGTCTCAAATAAATTAATAAGTACAGTTATGTAAAAAAATTAAACAAAGAGAGAGGCCTACCCAGGTTCAAGAGAAACACAGGGCACCAAATGGACAGGAATAGAGAAAACATTCCCCACATCATATTAGAGTTAAAACACTTATCACTGAAAACCCAGCAGGAGGAAAACAGCTCATCACATACAAAGGTAACCCCAACAATTACAGGAGGTTTTCCATGGAAACTCTAAATGCCAAAATAGCTTGGAATGCAGAATTTCAAATTTTAAAAAACCATGGGTGCCAACCTAAACTACCAGACCCAGCAAAACTATACCTTATAATAGAAGTTGAAAAAAACTTATGATAAAAGCCAGCTTTATGATTTTATCAGCACTAGCTCTACAGAGAATACTGGATGGAATATTTAATGTTGAACAGAAAAAAAAACATTTTAAAAAGCTATATTACACAAAATTGGAAAATCTGAAAAAATGGGTGAATTTCTTGACTCATATGATCTGTCAAAGCTAAATACCGAAGAAATAAATTACCTGAATAGAGCGATAATATCTCATGAGATTGAAGGAGTAATTAAAAGCCTACCAACCAAAAAAAATCCAGGCCTAGATTGATTCAGTGCTTAATTATGTCAACCTTTATAAAAGATCTGAAACAACTGTTTTTCAAGTTATTTCACAAAAGTGACAAGGAGGGAATGCTCCCTGACACCTCTGAAGCCAGCTTCACACTAATACCAAAACCAGATAAAGACATAGCAAGAATAGAAAATTATAGATCCTATCCCTGATGAACGTAGTACAGAAATTCTCAGTAAAATCATGCAAATCTGCCAGAGTTCAGGAAACATTACAGAGGAAGTGGCAGGTTAAATATGAATACGCATGCTATTCTTACTGCCTGACTGAGAACCTCCTCCTGGGAGATAAGAGCAGACAGTGAGGAGACTCAAAACTCATCCAAGCAGAAAATCAGAGGCTGCTGAGGAGATGTCTAGCACACCATGTAAGGCTTAGGGAACATTGTGGAAGACGGGGACAAGGGGGCTCTGAGCCATTGCCCATTCCACAGAGATGGATTGATGCATTCCTGACCCCTTAATGATTACTGAGAACATACTCCAGCAGGACCCTCCATGGATGGGGACAGAAGAGAGACATAAGAGTAAAACCTAGTGGAGCATGACCAATTTGTAATATGTTTATATATGAAGGTATCTTAATAAAAATATCTTTATAAAAAAAATTAGGGCTGGGGAGCTTGCTCAGTAGTTAAAGGCACTTGCAATGTTAAATTGGGTTCAATTGCCCACTACCTACTCAAAGCCTGATGCACAAAGTGGAGCATGTGTCTAGTTTGTTTGCATTCGCAAGAGGCCCTGGTGTGTCCATATTAATATTCGTATTTCTCTCTCTTTTTATCTCTCTATCCACTCACAAATAAATAACAATATTTAAAATAAAAATAATTTTTTTAAAAAAATGAGGTTAACTGGGAAAAAACAGATAAATTAGGTCAGATCATTGAAGGACATCACAATGCATAAAATCCACCACTTGCTTATCCCACCACTCTCTGTGGAGTTCCATGCGGATCCTCCACGGTAGGTCTGGGGTGGCTCATCTCTTGCCAGGATGTCAGCTATCGGCCTGCGGCTCCTTGGTAGGATTGGAAGAGCCACAGCTCTCTCGCTGCCTTCTGAAAAATACAAACAGAATCTCCATTGGAGAGTGAGATCAGTATAGGTAACCTGAGATACACATTTCTAAATTGGCTAGATTCTATTTGTTAGTAGCCTCTTTGTAAATCTCTCGTATAGTGCATTTCTCTTTGGGGTCCCCAGATTTTGGTGAGAATCGTTTTCTTTAAAGACAATCCTTCCTCTGTTTTGTTATCAAATCCTTTTGTCCTCCCCTGCCTTCCGTGTCAAAATGTTGATGGGCTCAGGACTGGGCTGGTGTTGTATGAGTAATCACTGTTGGTTCATGACTGCACCAGTTAGTGCATATTGGACGGTGCCCTAAAGTGTGCCTACCATGGCCTGTGGCTCTTACATTCTTTCTGAATCCTTTCCTTGAGCCTTAGAGGACATGGTAGAAATATCCTTTAGTGTCAAGCTCTCAAAAGCCTCTTATTTCTGTGAATGAGTTTTGAGTCTCCTTGGTGTCTACCACCATCTCCATAGAGAAGTTTCTCCAACTGGCAGTGAAAACAGCATTCATGTTTCTTTGTGACTCCCTCTGCCATGATCTCTGAGGTCTTAACACAGTGATAGAGATGACTCATCCAGTGCTAAGCCCTGGGCTTTCTTTTCTTGTCATTTTGATGATTCCCAACTTTGAGTAGATAACTTTACCTCTAAAATATTTCTTTCACTGTGGTAGTGATGTAGACTGAATGTTTGTGTTCCTCTGAAATCCACATGATGGTATTGGAAAAGGGGCTTGGGGAAGGTGTTAGTTTTAGAGAAGATGATGAGGTTAAAAAGCCCATAATGGGGCAAATATCCCTGTAAGAAGTGTTGCTTTCACTCTTGTTTAGAGAAACGTCTCTTTTTGGGGGAGACTCAAAACTCATCAAAGTGCTGAGAAGTGGCAGTTGAATGTTGAACAATAAATAAGACATCTCACACCCTCCCTCTAAGGCTCAGGTACCATATTGGAAGAGGCGGTGGAAGCAATTGTAAGAGCCAATAGATAAGAACAAGTGCTCTGGAATACTGTCTTCCGGACAATGTGGCAGTTAGACTTAGGACCTCACAGCGGCTATCACTACCACTGTGCACAAGTCCTACGTAATATGAAGGCAAGAAACAAAACTAGACATTATAATGGAAGAGAGACCAGTTGGAAAGAAGGAGTTCAGTGAAGGGTGTTAGAGGAGGGGAGGACAAAGGAGAATGGTGGGGGACGACTATGTTCAGGGTACATTGTATAGATGAATGGAAGCTGTCAATAAAAATTTTAAAACGAGCAAACAAAAAAAAATAAGTCATGGCTCCTACTAGTCATCAGTTCAAGGTTGAGCAGGAGAAGGAGAAGCACCCCATCTTTCTCCTTTTCTGCTTCTTCACTGCCTTACAGATTTCAGCAGTTCCTCCCATTGGTTGCACCTCTCTGTAGACTTGCAGATACTGAAGCCCAGTGAGTGTCAGCCACAGAGCTCAGCACTCCATGGAAAGCATTGCAACTGGAACTGAGGGCTCACAAGCTTAGCCCCGGGCAAAAATATACACAATGGTTTCATCCTCTTATGAAACATGGTATGTTTGCCCTGAAAGGTGTGCTGGTTTGTATGTGATAAATAATTCTGCCATAAAAGTTATATTCCTCAAACTATCATTTTATATTACTTATCAACATGAAAGAAATTCACCAAAATAATCTGTGGAAGGAGATTTTTGTCATAATGTTATTAACTGTCATAATATTATTAACTGGATTTGTGTTATGAATCAGAGTTAATTTTCTTGATCTACTCAGAACTTCCCCACCAAGGCATTATTTTCTAGTGGAAACCTACAGTTAAAGACTTCTATTAACCACTGGATGTTTTTCTTGTGTATAAACATTGTATGCCACATATAGTCAATTGTCATAGGAAGGTGTTCCCTAGGCTTTCCATATTCTGTTCTCTCCAGCTAATAACATAAGATAGAGGCTGGGGAAAACAGAAGTAAGCACCAGATGGGAACTTCAGACAAGTGTTAGCATAACTCATCAGCCTTCAGACATTAGCTGAGGAGAATGGCCCCAACATGACCTGATACAATACGTTCTAAAGCCAATAAGTAATCATTACTAACATATGTAATTAGTAATTAATATAGGATGACAACCTTCCATGTGCTAGACTCTATTCTAAGTGTTTCACATGTATTAGCTGTTCCCAAAGACTTGTATATACTTTATGTATTAACTTTAACATTCTCTTCTAGAGCTCATTCATTAAATCACTAAGCATCACATTCCTCCAGCATTTCACATGTGAAGTGTCTCCTGAAATGCCTTCTCTCATGATCTGCCTGTTTACATCTTATTTACTTATTTATTTATAAAAAAGATGCTGAGTATTCATCACCCATCAGTTTTCTGGGCCACCACAGTAGGTCTGTGCAGGGGCCTATGGAACACAGAGAAGAGGTATATACATGTAACTGTTATCTGGGGCAATGTTGATGAGAAGGGCAAGAAAGAGTTAGCACTATTCAAGAAGAGCCCATTCTTTGAAGTCTGTCTCAACTGACTACCTCTCCTATCAGTAGTATTAATGTGTCAGTTAACATTAGTCTCCTGGTATTAATATTTCCATTTCATTATTTAAAGAGCTTACATGCAGTGCTGGCTTGTCATTCCATTCCAGAAGGCAAAACATAAGGTAAAGAGGGGGGAATCACAGGCATCCTATTTGCTTACATTGTAAAATTAAGATATTCTTTTAAGAGATTCCCTCAAACTGAACACTTGAGGGGGTCTGGGAAGCATCCTCTTTCCAGAAGTGTTAAAAGAGGAATTGAATGTTGACCTCTTTCAGGAACAGTATAGACAAGGCACTGAGTGAGAGGCTTAGATGACTTTAGACATAAATGATCAAACTTTATAAATTCATCGCTTAACAATATCCATATGATGTCCCTGAATATTAAAAAGGCACAGCATTCGGGGCATTAATTCTTTAATGATGATGCTTCACTATTATTGCCAAACCCTATGATCATCGAAGAATGATAAAACTGATAATAATTGATACTATTTATGAAATCTCCAGGGTGTTCAGATACACTGCTTAGTGCTTAGCAAACATCTTTATTCTTATCCAAAATTATTCAAGGTCAGTATTATAGAGCCAGAATAAATGAAGTGATCAAGAAACATAACCCAAAGCTCCACAGTAAATGACAGGGAAAAACCTTTTACCCTGGTCTGACTGCAGACTCTCAGTTATTTGACTATGTTGTATGGGTCTCACATTTAGACATCAGCTTAAGAAAATGAATCACCAAATATTTATTTAATGTTTTGATATGGGAACAACACTAATAAGGGTAAATAACAAATTTAAAATTTAAAGCAAGAAGTAAAACCTGCCCTCAATGACTGAACTGCCTGAAGAGAGAGAGAGAGAGAGAGAGAGAGAGAGAGAGAGAGAGAGAGAGAGAGAGAGAGAGAGAGAGAGAGAGAATGACATCTCACACTGAAAGCTAATGTCACAATCAAGGGCAAACAATGACCAAATAAGGTAAAACTAGAAACAGAATACACAATTTAACTTCTTAATCAATTAACCAACCATAACCTATGCTTTCAAAGAGGTTTTTTAAATAAGACTGTCTAAATATCATCTTATGGCTGAAGGACTACATTCATGGTTTCCCCCCAAAATGTCAATGAATGTGCCACAACTTTCCTTGGTTTCTACACATAGAATTTGCCCTTTGACTTACAAGTCTAGCTCCATTTGCACAAAATGATAGTATTTGCACTTTCTTCCCTAGGACTGAGAACATGCCTGAAATCTTTGCTCAGGAATAACCCCGCCATACCAGCCTGCTGTTCCCACAGCTGCTGATACAAAGAAATTTGAATTCATTCACAGCCTACAGATTCCATATGGAGTCTTATCTAAATTACGTGAATGACCGGAGCAATTTTTTTATCTAGTAAGTAATAAAAATGAAGTATCTTACGTGTAAGACTTCTCCTGTAACAATGAATCACATCCAGTGTAACGATTTCTAACATAGGGGCAGTATCTCTCTATGAGACTAAAAAATTCATCCAAGCGGCACCCAAATTTAGGTTTAAGACAGGCTAAATAAGTAATATGTCATAAAATATATGTACTGTCATTTCTATATATGTCCACAAAAATTTATTCAAATGATTGCTTAATTTATATAGCTTTATATCACTTTTAGCCAATAGGTTAAGACATAAGTTGAAGATTAACATTTCTGGGAATTAGACCCTGAGAGTAATTCTAATATGGGGAACAATAGGAAGCCTCCAATATTCTTGGGCAGGAAAAACAGAGAGAAGAGGTTGTGCTACCAGAGGCCAGGAGGTGGAGTTTCTCATGAAGGATGAGTCTTAAAAGAGGTGTCTGAGGAAGGGAGAGACAGGTGGAAGGAAACAAAGTTGAGCTTCATGGAGAGACAAGTGCAGATGTGGGTTGCAAGCACATGCTTGGGAATTAAGGAATGGCCACAAGTGAAAACACTTGCATCACACGTTCACTGTCACTACTGAGCAGCTAGCAGGAAAGAGGTGGTAAGTTCCCCAAAAGATTTGGCCTATTGATGTTAGACAGCTTCCATCGTCAGCCAAACTCATTGTCTTTTCTGTGTAACTGCAAGGGAGTTTGTTCCTCTGTTCAGATGGAAATGGCAAAACAAAAGAATTCATTCACCAAATCAACAGTGATTACAGATGGATGCCATGGAACATGTCCCAGTGATTATAGGAACAGAAACTAAGGCTATGAGTTCTCAGCGTAAGTTTGAATCAGAAAGAAATGGCATTAAAGGAAATGGGTCACCTGGGGAAATTCGGGCTGCTTGCCTACAGAAAAAAAGAACAGGCATAGTTCTCACAGTGGGCTGGGTTTTGTTAATCATGACACTGACTTTTTTTTTAAATATATATTTATTGTCCATACTGTGTTACATTATTCAGTGGACAAACAATGAGCTGTTATCCCTAATTCCCCAATGCCCCCCCTCCCCATCCCCAATCAGCTGGATATCCTCCTCCGTGTACCATCTGGATCAGTCCTTGTGGCAGGGGGCCCTGGATAGCCTAGTACTCAGCCCGGACCTCCTGGCTCAAGTGTGTTGTTGCTGTAGGGTGCCATACTGTGGTAGTTTGAATAATGTCCCCCAAAAGAATTAAGGATTTATTAAAATTATTAATTGTCTCCAGGCTTCTGGCTAGAGGAAGTACCACTTTGGCCTAGCCTCCTGGGGACTGACCCTTTCTAATTTGGATTTAAAATACTAAGGATAGATATGCAAAAGAAGAGCCTGATCCCTGACGTGGAGTTATGCATTTTGTGAATCAGTGTGTGTTACAGTGTGCTTGCTTGGTGCTGGTGCTGGGCTTCTGTCTCTGTTCTCTGCTTGCTTCTGTGAAAAGGGGCCAGCCTTTTCCCCCTTAACTTCTTCCCCTGGATCTGCTCAATAAATATTTTCCTCCCCATAATCGTGCGTGGTTTGGAGATTCATCCCAGCGGCGTGTGGCTGACTACGACACATACCTCTGGATAGTCTCCCCCACCATGGCTCTTACAATCTTTCCGCCCCCTCTTCCGCATAGTTCCCTGAGTCATGGTGGATGAGTATTAAGGCTGCTTTAAGATTGTGAGTTTAGGGGTCTTTGTGTTGAAGATCGTTGGTTTCTGTCTCACTGGCTTATCCTGTGTAGATTGAATGTCTGTGGCTCCATATGGATCCTCCACGGTATGACTGTGGTGGTTCCTCTCCAGCCAGAATCTCAGGCATTGGCTTACGGTCGGTTGTTAGGGTTAGATGGGCCCCAGCTCTGTCGCTATATCCTGAAAAATACAAGCACAATCTCCTTCGGAGAGTGTGGTCCATATAGGTTAACAAATATACACATCTCTGGTTTACCTAGAGTCTATTTCTAGTAGCCTCCCCGTCAATCGCTCCCTCAGTGCATCTTGTGACTTTTTTTTTTTTAAAGAAATCTCTTCTTCATGATTTAAGGGAGAATTTCCCATGTAAATTATAGATCTGTGGGCAGTTTGTCTTTAGGGATGTCCTGGCATATTCTAAACCTGCTGGATCCTTTTTCTCTTGTAGTAAGAGGACAGGGTACAGGCTCATTTTCTGCATGGCTAATAAGAAAAAGAAACTGTGTGGATAATAGGCATTATAGATTAAAGGATTTCAGAACATATTATTGCTTGTTTATTGCATGACTATTATCCTTGTTCTGATTTCATACTAGAGGGCATTTTAAATTCTTATCAAAAATTAAATGCACTTCTTGGGGTTGTAGTGCGAAACTTTCTTGAACTTTGTGTGTGTGTGTGTGTGTGTGTGTGTGTGTGTGTGTGTGTGTGTGTGTGTGTGTGTGCATGAACACTAAAGTGGTAACTACTACCCTGAAATCTCTGAGAAGTTTAGGGGTAGCACTAGTTGATGCCCACTTCCTGGGATAAAAAGTTTGTCTTCACTGTTATCTTGGCTAAAGTGGGGAGAATTCTATGGCTTTGTCTTGAACTATCCAAATGTAAGTTTTACCAGACAAAACTCCAATGTTAGTGTTTTTCAAGTTATCAAGGATCTCTCTTTTCAAGAATCAAGAAAATGATGATTTGGTAAGTTCACAGACCCAGTAAATCCGCTATGCCTGAACCTTGACTGGGATTTTACTTAATACTTATCACATATAAGTCCATCATGACCAACGCTGACACTTTTGGCTGTAGGTATTAGTGACAACTCTGATTCTTTATCGAGAATCCCTTGAAATGTTTATGCATTCTTTTTCTTTAAGCATGATGCTTACCCATGAAAATGTCCACTGGTTCCCTTGGGGAAGGATGGGAAATTTTACAAAGTGTACTTGTCGTAATTTCACCATGTCTTTCTTTCGGGAACATGAACTTTTCCAGGGCTCTGGATTTAAAACTGGCTGATAAAGGAATTAAGACTCCTGTGATGATACCTCTGCATTGACAAAATTTCCTCTCAGACTCATAAACTATCTGCCTTTAGAATTTTTGATAGTACAACTTGCATAGTATCTTTTTAATTCAGTACAAAAATCACACATACCTGACTTCTGACAATAAATTTATCTCTAATGGTGGCCCTAATTCCCTAATATTACATTGTACTATCAGCCCTAGTCTATTAAAGTGTGTTCCACTCATATCAGTGATTTTGGTGTCTCTTTCAACAACACATCTTAGAGGCTTGATAAATTGTATGTGCTCCAGGTCTTCACAGGGCTCATAATCATCTGGCCCAATTTCTTTCCTTTAGCATTTCTTCTCCAGCAGGCTTTCTCCTCTGTGCCCTTGAATGCATGGTGACTCTCTTACAAAGTAATATCTGATACCTAAATTTCATTTAGTATGAATCATTGACAAGTCCATATCTCTCAGGGACTAACTGTGATTTTGTGCTCTCTCCTAGGGCCCTTCAACAGTGCTAAGTCTAGTGTTCTTGGAAAGTGATCTCAAATTAGAAATATTTCCATCATTAAACAATAGACACTTCTCCTGTTCTATTGGCATATGCTAATATGGTTTTGCTACTATTTTGGAATGGTTTTCCTTCCTCATCACTGTCAACACATTTATACCTTGTACTTAATTTTAGACACAAGACTAACAGTTGAATGAGGAATAAAGGAGACCCCGAGAAAGTCTCAGGCTGCCTTCCACAAAAGAAGCGTCTTCATAACTTCTAGGCCAACAGTGGACCATTTTGATAGGAAGGCCTCAGCCAGTTATCACAGTCCTTATTTACTCTCTACTCCATACTTTTCAAACTCAAAATACAGTACAATTGCAAAGTCACACTTTTCCATTGCTTTTTAGACCAGAAGCAGGAGTTGGTAGTAGAAACTGGGGAGGGGGATTTAAGTTGAATGTGCTTATTTTTTCAATAGATATTTATTGATAAACCACCATATGCCTGTTTTGAATACTAGTACGGCATCAGTGAACCAAACAGAAAAAATCCCTATCTCCAAGAATATGAAAGATGATAAGCAATTGAAATAAGTAAGAAAAGGATATCATACAGAGCCATGTGATAAGTGCAACATGGGAAAGTTGAGCATTCAAAGGGAATAGAGAGTATAACTATATCATAGAGTAAGATGCCTCCCGGTGAGGTTCTGGTCAGGGAGACCCCAGAGAATGACCCTAAACAATACAAGCTATTGTCACTGCTCTTGGTTTCCCTCCAGAACTAGATGGTAAGACGCTGTTGCGTCACATACTTAGTTTGCAGGACACTGAGAAATCATGCCAGAACTTAGATGGAAGTTTCCTGCTTGCTGTAGTGCTAGAAAGTTCTGTGCATCCTGCTATAAAAGTCATCAATAGTCTTACTCTACAGTGGATCTGTTTATCATTTCAAAATAGGTATATCTTAAATTTTTTCTTTTATTGAAAGAGAGATGCAAACACAGAGACAGAGACAGAGAGTGAGAATGGGCATGCCCAAATCTCCGGCCGTTGCAAACAAACTCCAGACACATGTGCCCCTTTGTGCATCTGGCTTTATGAGGGTGCTGGGGAATGGAACTCAGGCTGTCAGGCTTTGCAAAACTAGTGCCTTTAACTGTTGAGCCACCTCTTCAGCACTTAAATTTCAGTTAAAAATGGCTGCTTAGACTATGCCTCAGTAACTTGGCAAATACCTAAACAGACTTTTTTTTTTTTTGGAATACCATATAATCTATAAATTCTGGTCAACCTTGTTAGGCTAGGAGCTTGCTTTCCAAAATTCCATTTTCCTTCTACCATCAGGACAGATCAAAATATCATTTTATTTGAGCATACATCTGAAAGCATTTCCTGAGTCCTATATTCTTATCTAGATTTTCTTTATGTCATATATTATTCAGTACATTGCTAAAGGTTACCAGAGAGGTAATCCCAATGCTCATACATTTGAAGAAGTTTGCACTATACATATACTTATATTTCATCTGGTCAACAATTTGGCCAAGTTTAGATAAGCCATAAGGGGACAATAAATAAAATTCTAAAAGAATGCAACCCTCATAATGATAATGGATGAGAAGATGGTGAATGAAATGGAAAAATAAAGAAATGGCATCACAAACATCGATTTGCAATGTGTAGGTCAACACTAGAAGGAATAGATTAAATTTTATTTTAAGTGGTGACTTTGAGGATTTAAGTTGACAGCAGGAAGGTGGTGGTGGATTTATAAGATAAGGTGGAGGCTTGTTAAGGAAAGACCTACTGGAATTTAGGATCTCAATGATATCTCTCCACTGCCTTCTAGCATTTGAGAAATTTCTACCATTCTGAATCTTGCATAATATGATTCCATAAATCCTATTATGAAGTTAATTGTGTTCTCCCTAAAATATATATGTTGAAGTACTACGTAGTATCTTAGAAAGTGACTATATATATAAAACTATGAGGTCTATGAACGAGTAATTAAAATAAATCGTTTGGGTGGGTTTTAATGCATGCTGGTTAGTATACTTGAGAGAAAAGGCAATTTGGACACAAGGAATCACTACAAAAACACAGAGAGATGATGACCCTGTACAAACCAAGGAAAGTCTACAGAAGAAATCTGTCCATCAGCAACTTAACCTCAGACTTCCAGGCTCCCAAAGTGTGAGCAAATAAATTTCCTTTAAGATAGCTGTTGTGTAACAGATTCCTCCAGATAGAAGTATTTCCTCCTGTAGAGAGGAATGAGCCTCTGGGGATTCAGGAAGCCAAGTCTGGAATAGCCTGAAATTCACAAGGTCACATGACCACTCCTTGAGGTTATAGGAGTGATTCAAGCAGACTTTGACCTATGTTAAATAGAAATTGAAACACTCTGCCAGGTGTGGTGGTGCATGCCTTTAATCCCAGCAGTTAGGAGGCTGATGGGTTTGAGGCAAGCCTGAGACTACATAGTGAATTCCACGTCAGCCTGGAGGGAGGAAGGCAGTTTAGGAGATTCAGGAAGTCAACAAGTCTGTGAAAAGATTGGAATAATCTGTTGTAAAGCTTTATTAAGGAAAACAACTACTTAGAGATGGGAATATTCCATTAACCTGCCTGCAGGTGGTGCAGTGTGCTCTAAACTGTCCAACCAAGCCTACCTGCCTGCAGGTTGTGTGCTGGGAGCACATGCTGTACAACTTTCCTGTTGCCTTACCCTGGGATGGTCTTCTCAGTGATGCAGCTGCTTTTGAGGCATCCATGCTCCTGTACACAACCTCTCACGCTGCTCGGTCAGTAACCCCAATAAACTCACTAATTCTCCAAAACTGCTTTGGTGTAATCATACTTGGGTCTGTCATCTGTGCCCTATCTGGGGTGAAGACCACCATGCTGTGTGGATTTTGTTTTGTCAACACTAGCAAATAGCAACTGTGGCTTCTCTTTCTGGATACCCTTTCGATTTTTTTTTCCTTTCAAGTGCTGTTATGTAAAATTTTTAAACAATACCCCCCCCCCCATTAATCAAGGTCTTTTAAATTTATTGTGTTCATCCACAGTCAGGGTTTTTAAATCTGAAGACTTTCCTACTTACTAGAATTTGACTAAATGTATGCAGTTTGCCACTAGGCTAATTCTGTGTGAGAGTTAAGGAAATAAGTGAATGATCTGATCAGGATGAAATCTCGCCAATGATCAGAGAAAGGAATTAGATCTTTTGTTTTTTCAAAAGTAGTATCCATGCAGAGGCTAGCCTTTTACTTAAGTTTTTTATATTTTCATTTGGTGAATACACAAACATGTTCTATCACATAGTTTCAATCTTCTCTTCAAATTTAAGATTTTAAAAGAAGTTTAGAAGCCCCATTTATACCTCTTAAATTCTCACTAGTCATTCAGGGACTCAGTTTTGTCATCATCATAAATGACTCAAATTCAAAATGAAATTTTGAAGGATGAATAAAATGTACAGAGAAAAACTTTGAGATACAGGGAGGAGAGAGAGAGAGAGAGAGAGAGAGAGAGAGAGAGAGAGAGAGAGAGAGAGAGAGAGAGAGAGAGACTCTCTTTGTATCCCAGACTAGCCTCAAACTATCAAGCTTCATGTCTCAACCTCCCAAGAGGTTGTTAGCTTTGAATATATTAATCCAGTTGTTGTAGGCTGAATAATTTCCTTCATGGCATCTACCTTTTAACCTCTGGAACCTATAAATAGATTACCTTACATGAAAAGGACATGGTAGCATGACTATCTTGAGATGGGAAGGGAATCTTGAAGGATCCAAATCTAATTTAATAGATCTAATATAATCCCAAAAGTCTTTATACGAGGGTCCAGGGGTAGAACAGAGAAAAGGAAATGTGGTGGTAGAAGCAAGGTCTAAGGCAAAAAGAGTTTTCAATATGCAATACTGCTGACTTTGCAAATGGAAGCATGCATATATGAACAAGGAACTCAGCCAGCCTTTGGAATCTGGAAAATACCAGGTATCAGATTCTCCCTGAGAGCCTTTGTGAAAAATCTGTCCATTGATACCTGGACTTTAGCTCATTAAGATTTTTGGCTTCCAGAACTATAAAATTGTAGTTTTGATTACCTTAAATTACTAAAATCGTGGCACTATGTTATAGTAGCAACAAGACACAAATTCACCAGTTTATTAACATGTGATTTTCAGTGTTCAATTTCACCATATAATTTTTTAAGGAGTGTGACAGTTTAGGATGATTAGGACCCCAAAAATAAAGAACAGGTGTGTCCTTGGACTTAAGTTTACAGTCTCCACCTATCTCTTGCCATACCTGAGCCCCTCCCTAGATTAGGAGGTTTCCTTTACTAAAAGTCAAACCTAATCCTGTAATTGTGATTGGTCAGAGTCAGACTCTTATTTTTCCATTTCTGAAAACCTGGTTAACAGAATATTCTTATCCAGTTCCCGGTACTGCTGTAGAGGGGAAGTTTATTGTTTTCTGTGGCTCAGGGTGATTCATTCTTTTTGATTAAATTCTGGTAACTGACCCCAGCCCCTGGTTTAAAGTTATTTACCTGGCTTCTATTATCTGATCTGTACCTGGTATGATGTAATTTTGGTCTTTGCTTTATAAACCCTACTCCACTTCTCTTCAGAGTTGAGAGTCTTCCAGAGCATTAGCCCACTGCTCAGCCTGTCAGTAGAGGACAAAAAATACAACATGCCAAAACTTATGGGAGCCAATGAAGGTAGTCCCAATGGAAAATTTATAGCACTAAGTGCCTTCATAACAAAGACAGAGAGATCTCAAATTAATAACCTAACTGCCAACTAAAGGCATTTGAAAAATTAGAACAATCCAACCCTAGGCACTCAAGACAAAAGGAAATAATTAAGATCAGAGTGCAGATCAATGAATTGGAAACTAAGAAAACAATTTAAAAATTCAATGAAACAAAGTTCTGGTTCTTTGAAGAAATAAACAAAATTGACAAAACCCTGGCCAATCTAACCAAATGGAAAAAAGAGAAATCCCAAATCAACGAAATCAGAAATGAAAAGGGAAAGATCCCCACAGACACCAATGAAATTGGAATAATCATCAGGACATAATTCCAAAACCTCTACTCCACAAAATTGGAGAACCTGCAAGAAATGGATGAATTTCTGGACACCTACCACCTGCCAAAAATAAACCCAGAACATAAAAAGCTCCTAAATAAATCTATCATACCCATGGAGATTGAAAATGTAATGAAAAACCTGTTGTAACCTACCCAAAAGGAAACGTCCAGGTCCTGATGGATTCTCAGCTGAATTCTACCAAACCTTTATCACAGAACTGAAACCACTCTTTCTGTGAAGCTCTTTCAGGAAACTGGAGAAAAAGGAATATTTCCAAATGCCTTCTACAAAGCTACTATTACCCTAATACCAAAACCAGACAAAGATATAACAAGAAAGGAAAACTATAGACCCACATCTCTGATAAACTTAGATGCAAAAAATTCTGAATAAAATCCTTGCAAACCAAACCCAACAACACATTAAAAGTATTATCCATGATGTGACTGTGGTGGCTCCTCTCTTGCCAGGATCTGGGTCATCGGCCTATGGTGGATTGGTGAGACAGAAACCAAGGATTTTCGACACAAGGACCTCTAAGCTTGCAACATTAAAGCAGCCTTTTTACTCACCCACCACGACTCAGGGAACTGAGCGGAAGAGGGGGCGGAAAGATTGTGAGAGCCGTGGTGGGGGAGACGGTCCAGAGGCGTAGCACCCATCAGTAACAACTGACTTGGGCCAGGAAGACCGGGATG
>PVHP010034592.1:0-18974 GCA_004024765.1 Zapus hudsonius
AGAGAGAGAGAGAGAGAGAGAGAGAGAAAGAGAGAGAGAGAGAGAGTACCAGGGCCACCACCTTGTGGGTCTGGCTTATGTGGGTCCTGGGGAATTGAACCTAGGGTCTTAGGCACTGGAGGCAAGTGCCTTAACCGCTAAACCATCTCTCCAGCCCTGTAATGCTTCTTTTTGACACAATTTCTATGAAGCTCTTTTGGGGTGCACCCTAATCATTCATGGCTTTGGTCCAGTGAAAGCGGTTGGTCAGCCGGTTGTGGTAGCACATGCCGGTAGGATATTGCTGAAGAGGCGGAGGCAGGAGGATCATGAGAAAGTAGTACTTGAATTTGTTCGTGGCTGGCTCAGCATGCCAGAGGACCCTGTGACAGGCTTGTTTCTGAGTGGGGGTGGAGCTGGGATCTGGTGGAAACCCGAGGTGTGGTCTTCAGTGCCCTTAACAAGGACCCTGGTCTCTTCCTTTTCCCCACTTGCTTTTTCGATAGGAAATCGGTAGCAGCTGTTCTACCACCACCCCTTTCCTGATGCTTCCTCACCCCAAGACCAAAGTCACGAGCCAACTCACTGTGTGCCAAAACCCTGCCAACTGCCAAAATAACCTGTTATCTTGGGTGACTGTTATGGCGACCTTGTGACACAGCCACATACATACAGAAGAGACAATCAGTTTGATTTTTTATTCTTACATTCTTTTACAGAATGACCCCCCAAGAGGGCTGCGGGATGGCTCAGCAGCAAAATGCTTGCTAGACTAACACCCGCAAGGCTCCAGCCACTTGCAGAGCTCTGGGGACTCCTCCATATTATCTTTGAGAAATGACATGAGATTTTGTTACATGTTTGATGTTGAGAGTAAAACCACACCATGAACATTATGTACCTGAACAGGTATGTGGACCTCTGCAGGTCGAGCTTTGAGTCAATTTTAATACATTAATGCCAACTTTTGTTTGTTTTCGAGGTAAGGTCTCACTCTAGCCTAGGCTGACCTGGAATTCACTATGTAGTCTCAGACTGGCCTCGAACTCACAGCTGTCCTCCTACCTCTGCTGGGATTAAAGGCCTGGCATTTCCAATTAAAAAAAAATCTTAGCCAGGCATGGTGGCACATGACTTTACTCCTAGTACTCCAGAGGCTAAGCTAGGTGGATTACCGTGATTTTGAGGCCAGCCTGGGCTACAGAGTTGACTTCCAGGTCAGTCTGGGCTACAGTGACACTCTGTCTCAAACAGAAACAAGCATACAAAAAAGTTCTTGACATACACAAAATACATTCTCACTTATTTCACCTTCTTAGCTGCTTTTTCATTCTTATAACTCAAGCTTGATGCAATAGAAACATGGTAGCAATCAATCAATACAGAAACCACTGAGAAATACCAAGGTCAGAAATATAAATTCCTTCTTTATTTTGTAACTTTAGTCTTTAGGCTGGAAAAGTGTGTGTGTGTGTGTGTGTGTGTGTGTGTGTGTGTGTGTGTGTGTGTGTATTCTCAGGCAGCTTCTCACTCTAGACCAGAAATCATTACAAGACATTAACTGCAACCCTCCTGCCTCAGCCTCCTGAATGCTGGGATTCAAGGCATTAGGTCTGGAAATTTGGATTTGATCCACCTGGAGCAGTGATTGACAAGCAGCTTTGTTGAAGTCTACTGAAAAGATACAGTTACTACAGGAATTAAGTATTTTTTTCCCAGAGATAAAAGTGCCTCCATTCATCTTGCCTAGATCACTTGTCATTATAATACTTTTATTCTAAGTTGGACAAGTCACTTTTCATCCCCAGATAACACAATACTCAAGATGCTTCCTTTGCAATATTTTTTATCTATTTTTTTGAGGTAGGTTCTTGCTCTAACCCGGGCTGACCTGGAATTCACTATATGGTCTCAGGGTGGCCTCGAAATTAGGGCAATCCTCCTACTTCTGCCTCCCAAGTGCTGGGATTAAAGGCATGCGCCTCCATGCTCAGCAAAGCAATATATATATATATATATATATATATATATATATATGTATATATATATGTATATATACATATATATACATACATACATATATACATGTATATAAATTTTATTCTGTCCCCCTTTAAAAAAAAACAAAATTTTAATCTCTTCAGATTTTCATGGTTTCAACATTATCTTTGACCTTTCAGACAGGTCCAGGTTGGCCTCAAACTCACTATATAGTGAAGGTTGACCTTTATTTTAAAAAACTCAATACTTTTTATTTTTCTTTTTAAAATTTGCAAGGAGAGAGGAAGAGAGAGAATGGGCACACCACTTATTTTTTTTTTTGACCCCGGCGTCTCATGTGTCCAAAGCTGATGATCTCCAACTATGTAGCTGAGGATGACCTTGAACTCCAGGCCTTCTGCCTCTACCTCCCAAGTGCGGAATTAGAAGTGCCCACCACCATGCCCCCCTGATGCAGCGCTGAGGGTGGACCAGGGCCCTGCAGCAGTCCTCCTCGGAGTGCAGGGGTCTGTGGTCCAGGTGTGCATCCCCACGTGCTGCTTGTGACCTGGTCCGCACTCTACCAACCACTCTACCAACCGGCCTCCAGCTCCAGCTCCGACGTTTCTCATCTCAAAATCCAGATTCTCCTGCCACACAGGGCAGTACTTGTGCATGCTACACCATGCTGCCTGAACAATGGACCCAAGTGTGCCCCCCCAGTAGCCCTCGGCACTTGCTTGTACCGAGTCTCCTAGTCACAACCAGCAAAATGCTCGAGTGGAAGTACCCAGGAGGTGATACAAAGTGAGGAGCCTATGATGAAAACCAGTTTGGTCCAGCGAACGTCCTTTTCCTCTAGGATGGCATCCCAACACGACTTCAATATGCTAGTCCTGAGAGCCAGAGCGTCTAGGGATGTCTTCATCAGACAAGGTCAGGAGGCAGGTGAAGTCTGACTCAGGAAAACTCCAAGTGAGAAAAGCATCTCTGGCCCTCTCAAAGCCTGTCTCCACTTGAGGTACCTCAAGAGTGGGTGGTCTCTGCCGAGCGAGGCGCTGGCTCCCTGTCCCTGGCTGGAGCCAGTTCCTGCAGCTGGCCCAGGGCAGCGCAGACCGCGCTGTACAGTTCTTCATTTCTCACTTGAGTGCCCTCCTTTAGTTCCCTTTCAACTGCCCACTTTACATCGGCTTCATTACACCACCGCCCCGTTTGTGATGTAAATTGGGGGACTCCGGGAAGTTTTTCTTTTGGCCTTGTCTACGGAAGAATACCAAGAGGTATTCAAAACGTATTAACACAAATCAATGGCACCAATAAAAGCAAAATCTCCTTAGCAACATAATCTTGATTGCAAAAGGAGAACTGAGAGCATTTAGCAGAACAGTGGCCCACATGGAATACGCATTTGTCTGGAAGAATCCAGCACAAAGCCTAAAAGAGAGATTGTGAAAAAATCCAAAATTAACTCACAGGGAACAGTTACTCTTTTTTTCAAAAGTACACAATTGGCTACATTAAATCTATCGTGTGCTTTTGGCTCAGCAACATTGTATCACACGGCTTTGCAAACTGAAATTACAACACCCTGCCTGCTTCACATGAGTCACAGGGTGTTTTTTTGTTTGTTTTGTTTTTTGAGTTTTTCCTTGGTTGATTTCTTTGGTAAAGCCAACAAAAAGTGTCTTAAGAAATATTCATCTCACAGACAATGTACGGAAGCTGAATGGCTATCTAACAATACCTAAGACTAGGTAACGGGGCTTCTGCAGCAGACTCTAGGCCACTGCACAGTAACAGTAACAGTTTGTTTTTTTTTCTGGTGTCTCCCTTTGGGAAAAAAGAAATGTAATACATGTCCAAGAATGCTCTCACTTTCTTTAAAATGAAAACTGTGAAAAGAATGGAAATTCAGAAAATTAGGGTAAATTCTTTTAAAAAACTGGATGAAAGCTGGGCATGGTGGCACATGCCTTTAATCCCAGCACTGATGCATAGGTAGGATCGCGGTGAGTTCAAGGCCACCCTGAGACTACATAGTGAATTCCAGGTCAGCCTGGGCTAGAGCGAGACCCTACCTCGAAAAAACAAACAAACAAACAAAAAAACTGGATGATCCAAGGAAACAAACACATCCACAAATAAAACTTCCCTCTTTAAAATGTTTCCTGTAGAACCATCATAACTAAAACCATCTGGGTGACAGGCAGCTGGAGTTGAAAGTGAGCAGAGTCAGTTATTTTGGTAGAAAGAATGCTTCATCTGTGTGCATACATACAGACATAAATGCAGGAGTGTTTGTAAAGGAATTTGAGTCAAATAAAATGAAAAAAAGTGTGATCAAATCAGTTGATACAGTGCAACACACCAGCTTTAGTAAGAAAGTGCTAAATATGTGTGACTTCAAGAGTAGCTATTAGAATTTCTGCCTTCACCTAAAAACTTAACAGGAAGTGATGATCTGCTGTAAAAGCTGCATTCATTCATTTTAAAATTTAAGAACCAAAATAAAACCTTTAGACAAAGGGGGTAACATATAAGTTGCACTTTTTGAAATTTTTTCCTTCCCCACGTGGTACTGAAAACAGAACACAGAGCCTCACCTCACACATTAGACAAATAAATGTTCTATCAGTGAGGTACAGACACAGCAGTTTTCCTAGTCTTTTCCCAACTATTATGAAAATTAATGAACACATTTTCAAGTTCATTATATAGTTCCTAAATAATAAAGTCCTATTTCTAGACATCTGTATGTCTACTGTAGTCCATCTGTCCACGTGGTCATGACAGGCGCTACAAACCTCCTTTCAGCCTGCAGTTAGAGACCGCCTTTTCCAAATGCATCTAAGTTGGCTTACAAATTGACTTTATTACATTCATTAAGAACCAACTGCTACAAATATTTCAGCTTCGTCTTTGGCACTGTGTGCTCCAATGCCAGGCTGAATAGATTCAGTTAAGGACACTCTGGAGCCAGGCAGTTAGTGCAGGTCCAAGGGGCTGAGGCAAACAAACGAACAAACAAAACTTCAACCAGCAAGGAAACTAACACAAGATAGTTCAAATTAGGTCTCTATTTGTTCACTAGGAGAGTTTAATCAATGAATTCTTTTACTTGAAGGTAAGATGTTTCTATATAGTCCAGGACTCACGTGTAGTCCAAACTGGCTTATAAATTGAGATCCTCCAGGCTAAAAATTTTTTTTGAAATAATTTATGTATTTGAGAGACAGAGAAAGAGACAGATAGGAAGAATGGGTGAGAGCCAGACCTCTAAACACATGCGCTACCTTGTGCATCTGGCTTTACTTGGGCACTGGGGAATCGAACTTGAGTCCTTCTGCTTTGAAGGTAAGCACCTTAACCATTAAGCTATCTCTCCAGCCCCTAAAATATTTTAATCAATTTTACTGCAACCACGAACAAAGCCACATCAACTATAACCCATCTACCTATTTCTTCACAATTATCAAGGCAAACTTAAAATTATTTATTTGCAAGCAGAGAGAGATGGAGGGAGGGAGGATATGAGAACAGGCACAGAGGGCCTAGGGCCACTGCAAACAAACTCCAGATGCATGCACCACTGTGCATCTGGGCTTACATGGGCACTGGGAAATTGAACCCTGTCAGGTCAGGCAAGTGCTCAAGGCAAATTTTTTTAAATCTATTCTTTTTAAACAATGTTTCATTTATGAGAGAGAGAGAGAGAGAGAGAGAGAGAGAGAGAGAGAGAGAGAGAGAGAGAGAGAGAGAGAGAATAGGTGTGCCAGGGTCTCCAGCCACTGCAAATGAACTTCAGATGCATGAGCCACCTTTAACGTGGGTACTGGGGAATCAAACTTGGGTCCTTCTGCTTTGCAAGCAAACATTTTAACTGCTAAGCCATCTCTCCATCCCCTCAAGGCAAACTTTTTTTTTTCAAGGCAAACTTTTGACTAACCAAAAAGAACATTTAAGAGAAACAAGACCAGCCGAGCATGATGGCACACACCTTTAATCCCTGCACTTGGGAGGCAGAGGTAGGATCACCATGAGTTCGAGGCCACCCCAAGACTATATAGTGAATTCCAGGTCAGCTAGAGTGAGACTACCTCAAAAAAACAAAAACAAACAAACAAACAAACAAAAAACTCAGACCAGATTTGTTTGGCAAATGTTCGTTTCGAGGTAGGGTCTCACTCTAGCCCAGCCTGACCTGAAATTCACTGTGTAGTCCAGGCTGGTCCTGAACTCGTGGTCATTCTCCTACCTCTGCCTCCTGAGTGCTGGGATTAAAGGTGTAAGCCTCCATTCCTGGAAGCAATGGTTTTATTAAGGATAGCAAAAATAAAATATACATCTCTGAAATTCAACTTTATGTTTCATCAGTTATCTTTACTTCCCTCAGTGTCACCTGAATTGCCTGAAGTGTATTTAAAGGGACTTTGCTTTCAGTTCTGCATAAAGGCTAAGCCACCAGAAAGTTCTGGAAATTTATTTGAAAACTTTCCATGTTCATTTCAGTACACAGGAACAAATATATACAAAATAATCACATTAAAACAGATAATTAGCCGGGTGTGGTTGCGCACGCCTTTAATCCCAGCACTCGAGAGGCAGAGGTAGGAGGATCGCCATGAGTTCAAGGCCAGCCTGAGACTACATAGTGAATTCCAGGTCAGTCTGGAGTAGAGCAAGACCCTACCTCGGAAAAAAAAAGACAATTAGAAGTTTCTTTTTTTCAAGGTAGCCTCCTGCTAACCTTTCAAAGCACCTAACATACAGGAAATCTATAGTATTCTCCTTTAAAAAAATCTTAAGAATGACAACAGCAAGGATAGAGCCGGGTATGCCTCACCTCGAAAGCTAGTGTCGGGTCAGCTGTGTAGTTCTGTCCTTAGTAGAACGAACATCTCAGTGTCTCGGAATGCTCTTGTCTACTTGTCCTGCCTCAGCTTTCCCAGCGCCAGGAGTACAGGCATTTGTCACCGTGCCTAGCAAATCTTAACTGCTCTGAGAAGGTAGAACCCTTGACAACTTCAACAAGTGAAAAAAAGCATTTAAACTGGGCGTGGTGGCGCACGCCTTTAATCCCAGCACTCAGGAGGCAGAGGCAGGAGGACTGCTGTAAATTCAAGGCCACCCTGAGACTACATAGTGAATTCCAGGTCAGCCTGGGCTAGAGTGAGACCCTACCTCGAGAAACCAAAATAAATAAATAAATAAATAAATAAATAAGGGCATTGATAACTTGAGTGAAGAAAATTCCTATTTATGAAGACCTCATAGCAATGTAATTACCTAGTTAAGCAAACTGTAAGTAGAGGAAAAGGAAATCTTTAATGCAATACACTTTTTTTTTTTGGTTTTTCGAGGTAGGGTCTCGCTCTAGTCCAGGCTGACCTGGAATTCACTATGTAGTCTCAGGGTGGCCTTGAACTGATGGCAATCCTCCTACCTCTGCCTCCAGAGTGCTGGGATTAAAGGCGTGCGCCACCATGCCCGGCTTTGCAATACACTTCTTGAGGGAGTAGAAGACTATTTTCTTTTGGGTTTTAAATTTACATAGCACTTATGTCAAGGGAAAGAAATGGGAGTAGTTTTACTGAATTAAGAACTCAGATGCCTCTGGATAGTCTCCCTGTCACAAGGACTGACCCAGACGACCCATGGAGGAGGATATCCAGCTGATTGGGGATGGGGGAGGGAGGGCATTGGGGATAACAACTCGTTGTTTGCCCACTAAAAAAAAAAGAACTCAGATGCAAGCCTTTGGGAGGATTACCATGAGTGCTAGGCTACCCTGAACAAACTACATAGTGATTCCAGGTCAGCCTGGGCTACAGCCAGATCCTACCTCGAAAAACCAAACACACACACACACACACACACACACACACACACACACACACACACACACACACGAACTCAAGAGTCAGTAAGAAAGAACATGGTGTTTGAGCACACTAGGTCTCTGTAGGAGAGTACACCATCACCACCAGTCACTATCTTCCTGTGTCAAGACAGTCTCTATGTAGCCCAAGATGGCGTCAAACTCATGTTCTTTCTGCCTTAGCATCTTGAGGTCTGGGATCATAGGCGCTTTTAAAGTATTTTTATTTATTTGAAAACAGAGAGACAGAAGATAGACAGACAGAATGAACACATCAAGGCCTCTAGCTGCTGTAAACAAACTTCAGACACATGCACCACTTTGTGCATCTGGCTTTGTGTGGGTACTAGGGAATCAAACCCAGGTCATTAGGCTTTGCAGGCAAGCGCCTTAACTGCGGAGCCATTTCCCCAGCCTCTATCTTTTCTTAAAAGTGGGCTGATACTGTTTCTTTAACAAGTAACCACAAAGCAATAGACAGCTTATTTGCCAAAATCAATTATGTCTGGTGTTCAGCTCATTGAAATATTTCTCAGACACAGAGCTGGGATGACAATATACTACCTTTCATAAGAAAATAAGGTCAACTCAGAAAAGTACTAAGTGCATAGAAGGAAAAACCAAGGGCATGAGCTTGCTAAATATTTTAGGTGTAATTATATTTAAAAAGATCTTTTAAACCGGGCGTGGTGGCGCACGCCTTTAATCCCAGCACTCTGGAGGCAGAGTTAGGAGCATAACCGTGAGTTCAAGGCCACCCTGAGACTACATAGTGAATTCCAGGTCAGCCTGGACTAGAGTGAGACCCTACCTCAAAAAACCAAAAAAAAAAAAAAAAAAAAAAAAAAAAAAAAAAAAAAAAAAAAAAAAAAAAAAAAAAAAAAAAAAAAAAAAAAAAAAAAAAAAAAAAAAAAAAAAAAAAAAAAAAAAAAAAAAAAAAAAAAGATCTTTTAGGCCAGGCACCATGATTCAAGCCCAGCCTGGGCTACAGAGTTCCAGGTCAGTCAGAGACTACAGTGAGCCTCTACTTCAGAAACAAACAAACAAACAAATAAATAAAATAAAGGGCTACAGATAAAGCTTAGAGGGTAAGGCGATTGCCCTAATGATTGGGGCTTGATTCCCCAATACCACATAAAGCCAGCTGCACAAAGTGGCACATGCAGCTGGAGTTCGCTTATATAGCAGCTGGAGGTCCTGGCGGCATTCTGTCTTTCTTCTCTCTTTTTGCTTGCCAATAAATAAAAATAAAATTAAAAAAATCTTTTAGAAAGAATTTTTCTCAAGTATTATATTTAATATTTCATTGATAAACACATACAGCATTATGAGCATAATGGGGAATACCCAGACTCTAATTTTAAATGCTGACATTGTAATTAAATCCAAGAAGCTATTTAATCACTACTATTACATACCTAGGTACTTATCTAGGTCATCATAAACAAAGAGAAAATAAATGACAAGATAACATCATGAGGTAGTCATAGCATCTTATTGTTTCAGAAAGCAAAAATCAAAGGTGAAATAATTTGATGACCTTGTAGAACATTAGAAAAAAAATCACCATTGCATCTTGCCAGGCCAGTTGGCTCTTGCCTGTAATACTAGGAGTTGGGATATGAATGCAGGAGTTCAAGGTCATCATCCTTGGCTACATGAAGAACTGGAGGTCAGCCTGGATTACATGAGACTTTTCTCGAAAAACCAAACCAAGATCAGCATTCTAAACTTCTGCTTCAGTATTATCAAGATAATACTCCTTTATTGGTTCACTATGCCTTTTGGGGAGGAAAACGTTGATTCCTAGTACATAGACTTATGGGCTACAATATTTATAATACAAACAATACTTAGGGTTCTCTTAAATTGCTCAGAATCTTTGTAGATGAAAAGAAAAAGGAAACCCAAGAACTGAAGACATCTTTCAAATCTCAATTTACATAATAAAAAGTTCCTACTAACAACCACAGTAGGTGTGACGGTTAAGTTTTATTATCAATTTGACCTGTGCATAGTGTGTGTGGAGGGAGGGGCCTAGAAACAAACTTCCCTTTCAGGGAGAGCAGTACAGGGAAGGAAATTCCAGAGACTCAGGGAGTAAAGAAGTCTGGGAAAGTGTTACAAGATTACACCCTAAGGCTATATAAAAAGGAAATCTCTCCCTTGCCCCTGCTTGTTTGCTGTTGTGTGTGGTGCTAGGGAGAGTTTCTCTTTCTGCTTGGACCTGTGAAAGGGGGCCAGCCTCTTTCACCATTTTGGAACTTCCCCTGGATCTGTACCTTCAATAAATCTTTTCCTTCCATAATTGTGCCTGGTTTGGAGGTTCATCCCAGCAGTGCATGGACTGACTACTACAGTTGGCTATTTCAAGTTAATTTCATTTTTAAAAGAGTCAAGTATTTAAACAGAACTTACTATGCAATCATAGTGTGGTTTAGCACTGGCTTATTTTTTCAACACCCCCAAATTAGATACCAACCAGAATCCTTCAAAACAGAGCTTTGAAAATCACCCCAACTACCCCATTCTTTCCTCTCTGGAAAGTCTTGTCAAACAGGTTCTGTTGAGAAGGAACACACCAATTATATCGCTGCATTAGTTAAGGCTTTCCTTTCTTCACCATGGGCATGCCAGCCAGGGATGGTGGTATAAGCCTGCAACCCCAGAATTCAGTAGGCCAAGGGATGAAGATCAACAGTTGAAGGCCAGTCTGGAGTACACAGTGAGACCCTGTCTCAAACAAACAAGGCTGGAGAAGTAAGTTTAAAAGGCAATTCTGAACCATTGTCAGGTCTAGGCGAAGATCCTGAGATTCTGGACTGTCAAGACAGCAGCAGGGCTTGGGGATGAAGTTCAGTGGAGTGCTTATCTACCATTCACCAGGACATGGGGTATATTATCCCCAGACAGACAGACACACACACACACACACACACACACACACACACACACACACACACACACACACACACACCAGCAGCAGCAGAGGGATCCAAGATGCTTCAGGAGGACAGAAGGGTCCAGGACTAGATGCTGGAGTAGGGTCAAAGACAATTTTAAACAGATTTTACTTTTGATTCAGTGCTAATGATTAACAGCAAGCCAAAGCAGATATTTACAGTGACACATCAGGCATGCAGCTAAAAGGTTAACTGTGCAACCAACGATCGTGGAAGTTAAAACAGTATGACTACATATATAATGTTATATAAAACTAGAGTATTTTTTCATGCAAATGTAGGTTCCGCTGTACATATTACCACTGATTATCATTTTACAAGTGACTGGGGTGGAATGTTGACAAATCTCACATGGCTAGCTTGTATCCTCTAATACAAAGAAATGATTTGGAGCTCTCTATAACAGGAAAACAGGGCGGTTCATCTCGATTTAAAATTATTCAATTACCAAAATAATTCTAATGAAAAAGGAAAATCATTGCTTATTATTATTCGAAGTTTTAAGCCAAGAGCATGTGGTCTATATTTTAAGTGACTAAAATCTAGTCACTGAGAATGACAGCGCTTCTGAGGATGGCATTATCTCCCTCAAGGCCAATGTGTCTCATTACTTTTATCACAGTCATTGGGCTCTGCAGGATCTATTCAACCCAACAATCTAAAGTTGTACATTAAAATATAACAGGGCTGCAAAGTATAATGTCTAAGAACATTTCTAAACAGCAATGCTGACTGTCAAATGCCAGCAATGTATCAAAAAGACTAAGCAATTTACTTAGATTAAAAAACCTAAACATTGGATTTTCTGCCAATAATATATTTTCTTGGCCAGTTTCAAAAGCACCTATCTTTGACATACCACACACTTAATCAGAAAACAGGGGCTATCATTCTAAATATTTTTCTTTGGACTGGTTTTATGTAACATGGGCACTTAAAATTTACGATTCAAGAAATAGTAATATATTGGATGCTACTAATAAAAACCCAAGCATGAAATTCTGAATGATCAAGGCATACATGGCTTAGGATAATGCCACATATAATGCATCATGGTTGTTTTTTGCTATAGACACACTGGAAACATAAACGTGCACATTTCTAGGCAATCTTTACGCAATAGACATACTTATGATTAGAAAAGCTTTAAAAAATCCTACACTCTACATCAAACATGGAAAATTCTGTTAAAATATTCTTACAGCAATATGATGTTTTTGAAAATTACCCATGACTACTAATGGGAGTCTTCCTCTACAGCGGGTTGGTCTATGGCGCTAGGAGGTTCAGTCGATCCTAGGATCACTGTTGCATAGTCTACATGGTCATTATGTGCTGCTCTTTCTGAATCCTGAGGCTGGTTTAGCACTATATGGGTATAAAATCATTTTCACACTGAACCCACAGAGGAATACTGGTTTTTAAAGAGCACTAATTTGAACTGCACTACTGTATGGTGGTAGAACATACCTAGCTCAACAAAAGTTAAATAAAAGTGCCAACTATTTAAATTCTTTGTATTTTGAGGTCTTCACAGAAAAGTTTTCTATAAATTCAAGTTGTTAAGTTGCAGAAGAGAAAGCTATAAGAAGAAATGATCCTTAGGCATATTTTTTTGTTGTTGTTTTAAATCCTAGTTTTTAAGATAATTCCTAATGTCCTATATACGATATAGGACACGAGATACTGGCATTTAACTATTCAATTTTATATAGAAGTATAGTACTTGAAAGAAGTACAAAGAAATACTTTTCTTAAAAATACAGTATATAAGTTAATGAAACTGGTATTTAAAAGGTTTAATACAAGGGGGAAAGGTAGTGGTACCAATTCTTAATACAAATTATTTAGCATAGTTTATATAATTTCAAAAGTTATTCACATTATTGCTCGATACCACAGTTGCATGGAACAAGTTCATGACACATATTAAAACATGTATAATTCTAGGTTTATAAAAACAATTTTACATATAGGCCATTCAGAAATCTAAAAAGTTTAAAATGCATGGAAATAGGTATTACCAAAAAGGAAAAAATATATATGTATGTGTATGTGTGTATATTTAAAAGTAACTAGCTAATCTGACTCACACTTATATAGATGGGCTTAAAGTAACATTAAATATCTCCTCCATTTCTAATGTCCAGTGGGACATTAACACCAGCTTATTTTAATTCTAGAACTTCTGCTTTCCTCCCAAAACTCTTCAGACACATATATCATTCTACAGTTAGGTTAAGAGAATTTTTCTTAACAATTTTTAAAGGGGGCTTTCCATACTTGTGTATGTAAGAACAATAAACATAACCACATAAGGCTGTAAGCTAGAATCATCCTGCTGAAAAGATACAGATGGCGATGCTACTCTAGTGTGATCCTGAGACCTAGGAACCCTTGGATGGACACATGCATGCCTGTCATCCCCTTGTCTGTTCTACTAAAAAATAAAGTCATCTTGCCATACTACCTTTAAAGACAAAAATTTTTCAAAACTTTGGACAGGTCTTCATAGTATTAACATCTTCTGTAAACAGAGCAATAGGATAGGAGTTGTGCGAAAAAGGTCATGTCAGGTTCCACAAGTAAACTTTGAAGTAATTACTATGGTAAATTTCAATGGGAAGAGAAAATAATACAAAGAGCGTGCTTGCAAGGATAGAAGTGTGGTTTTCTATGTTAAGAAACATAAAGAATTGTGTATAACTTGGTGATAAAAAAAAAAGGCTGGCCACTTTTTATGCTAAGTTCAAATGTATTTAAGAATACAAAAAGTAATCCTCAAAAATCAGAATACATAACAGGAAGGAACACAATAACTTAAGTATTAAACATCTGTAGGAAATAACTTGCAAAGTTTGACAAATACGCACACATAGAACATGCGGTTATTTAAAAACAAAACAACAACAAAAACAACACCACGCGATTCTGTAGACCAATGTTATGTCACCACCAGGAGAGCACCAAGCAAGGCACCATTGGAAAGACAACATACTTGCAAAGTCTCTATAAATAAGTAAATGCTAGTCTGGTCGAAAAATCGGTGTCTTTGGTAAAAATTCTATGAGGATGACCTGTCAAAAAAGAAGAAAAAGTTTTAAAACAATTCAAACAAATTTTTACCTATAAACTTTATATTCTACACCCTTAAATTTTTTTGAGAACAAAATTTGAAGATCTACTCATATATAACTTTTTTTTTGAGATAAGAGTTTGCTCTAGCTCAGGCTGACCTAGAATTCACTATGTAGTCTCAGGATAGCCTCAAACTCACCGTGATCCTCCTATCTTTGCCTTCTGAGTGCTAGAATTAAAGATGTGCACCACCATGCCTGGCTTGGTAGTTTTTTTGTTTGTTTGTTTGTTTTTTTGCTTTTATGTTTTAAATTCAGGACCTTAACCAAATTATGAAATATTCTTCAGTATAGAATAACCAAAGCTAGGGAGATGCCTCAGCAGTTAAGGCGCTTGTCAATGCAAAGCCTGACAGCCCAGGTTCAATTCCCCAGCACCCACATAGTCAGATGCACAAAGTGGCACATGCATTGGAGTTCTTTTGCAGGGGCAAGGGGACCTGGCATGCTAATTCTCTGTATCTTTCTGTGTCTCTGTTCCTCTCTGTCTTTCTCTCTGTGTTCGAAAGTAAATGAGTATTGTAAAAAATAACCAAAGCCTGAGAAGGTAAAGTGGGGGTGGGTAATAGAGAAGGCTCTGTTTGACATACTGGAGTAGCAGCCTGTCCCTGAAGAACAGGAAATAGCGGGAATACCTGGGTCTATTTAATCCCAAAAAACTAGAAGGCAAGCAGCACCGTCCTCATTGACATGATTTGTAAAGTCAATGGGGGATGGGTGTGTGTGGGAGGGTAAAAACTGTTTTAAAGCAAAGCCTTGGTTGTCCTACTGCACTGTGTGTGTGTAGCTAATTCACTGTTATTCATGTTTCCCCCTTTATCCAATTCAATGGGATTCTCTTAAATTCTAGAGCCTCTTGCATTTTACCACCAGGACATGTGACCTATATATGAAAAGATATTTCTCTTCCTCTATTCTTCCTTCCCCACCCCTATTTTCCTTTTTGTTTATTTTCTTAAGATAGGGTCTTTCCACATGGCCCTGGACAGCCTTGAACCCACAGGAGTACTGGATTCTAGGGGAGCACCAACACACTCAGCTACCTCTTCTTTCCAGTTACCTCTCTTCCTCCCCTCCCCCCATGGTAGGGTCTCACTCTAGCCCAGGCTGACCTGGACTCCCTCCTACCTCTGCCTCCTAAATGCTGGGATTAAAGGTGTCTGCCACCACACCTGGCCATAGTTCTCTTTTTGAATTAGCAAAATGAATTAAAATTTGTTTCAAAGAAACTTTTAGTAGTAAACTAAAGGAAAGTGAAAAAACAGTAAAACAGAAATGTAAAGTTGACTAGAGCTAATTTTTTTTCTGATCTTGAACGATCTTAAATTACAATCAGCTCTTTTCCTTGCTCCAACTCTATATGGAATCGATGCTATCAAAGAATTATTTATTTAAATAATTTCCAAGCTTGAGTTTCCTTCCCCCTGATGTGCTGTGCAGAGCTGAACGGGTACCCAGTTGACCACGTGGCCAGGAACCTCCGTTTCACTCCTGACATCTACTGGCTTTCATGGTGTGCAGCATCCAAGAAGGTACTTTGATTCAAGGCTCTACAATCTTCTTGCCCTAGGCTAGGTTATCCCGCACTAAGCTTAGGTGCTGCCCTGGCCACTTCCCTGACCTTACTTATGAAGTATGCACCACCGTCCTGTTAAAGTCCTTGCTCCCCCAGCGTCTTCATCTGTGCTAGCTCTCCCGTTCCTCGTGTTCTTTACCTATACACAAGGTGGCCAAGATGAACAGGTTCTCTGCACTATATCATCTAATCATTCATTATTTAAATAGCTTATAAATTTATATTCAATAAATACATCTGTGTTTCAAACCTCTCTCCCAACAAAGGGTTTTAAAGTTGTAGGCCCCAAGGGTGGCTGTCACATCTTCGGTCTACACTGCATAATATAAAATTGTATTTGAATTCTCCTTAGTGTTGAAAGAACACTAACCTCACAAACACACATAGAAATCATCCACTTGTTCCTTTCAAATCATATTCTCTCTATCATATTGGAATAACAAAGTTAGTTTTAAATTGATATATTTTCTAGATTATCTCTAATATAAAAGATATATAAGAGCTGGGGAGATGGCTCATCAGTTCAAGGCACTTGCAAAGTCTATTCGCCTGGGGTTCGATTCCCCAGTACCCATGTAAAAGATGCATCAAGTGGCACATGTGTGTGGAGTTTATTTGCAGTGGTAGGAAGCCCAAATATGCCCATACTCACTCTCATACCCCCCACTCAAAATAAATAAAAACTGAAAAAATATAAGTTATAGGCAAAGAAATCTACATAGTGAAAAGGCCCAAACCTTTAGGTAAGGAGGCACATTCTCTTCTTACTAGACAATGTGCTAGCATGACTTTTAAAAACAACTTTTAGGGAGTTTTTGAAGATCATTTGCTCCCATTTTTAGCAATTAAAAATATACACACTGGGGATGACGCTCTCTCTCTCTCTCTTTTTTTTTTTTTTTTTGGTTTTTTGAGGTAGGGTCTCGCTCTAGTCCAGGCTGACCTGGAATTCACTATGTAGTCTCAGGGTGGCCTCAAACTCATGGCGATCCTCCTACCTCTGCCTCCCGAGTGCTGGGATTAAAGGAGTGCACCACCACGCCGGCTTACATAGCATTTTTTTTTCCACAAAACCCTTTAAATCTAAATATCTATACCTCTCTCCAAATTATATACAAAGAACTTTTAATATCTATGATGATTGATAACATAAGTGCTAACAAGACACTCAAATGTGTTGTCCATATGATCTGACACAGTAAGGATAAAATCTGTATCATTCAGTTCACTGGACAGAGTTGAGTTTATAGACAAAAAGATATAAAAATATTACTGGGTATGGTGGTACATGGCTTTAATCCCAGCACTCAGGAGGCATAGGTAGGAGGATCACTGTGAGTTTGAAGTAAGCCTTAGACTACATAGTGAATTACAGGATAGCCTGGGATAGAATGAAATCCTACCTCAAATAAATAAATAAATAGGGCTGGAGAGATGGCTCAGTAGTATAGGCACTTGCCTAAAAAGCCTAACAACCTGGGTTCGATTCCCTAGCACCCATGTAAAGCCATATGCACAAAGTGGCACATGCAATCTGGAGTTCATTTTCAGTGGCTAGAGGCCCTGGCGTGCACATTCTCTATCATTATCTCTCTTTGAATAAGTAAAACACTTTAAAAATAAATAAATAAATCTTTATGTTCAAGGTTAGAAATGAGATGTGGCCATATAACAAAGGAAGTGAAGAGTGCTAGCAGAAAAAAAATGGTAACTAACAACTACTTAAACATGTAAATCATATACACAAACACACAATAAAGGATGGTTATTTCTATAGTAATAATTTTATAACAGGTATTTCACAAAGACTCTACCTTAATTCTTTTCCTTTTAATCTAATACCTTTTCCTAGAGAAAAACATTCAATCATACAGGAAAAATTTTCTTAAATTATAATTTCCTCAAGCATTCCAATCTTTTCAAAGGAGAACAATTATTCAAGTGAGTCACGGAAACAGAAAACTAACATTCTATAATCACTGTCTATGTCTATGTAAAGTTAAAATATGTTTTAAAGGACCAAATACAGGACCATCAGCATTACCTCTCCTGCTTTCTTTTAGGATAATGGTACAAAAGCAATATTCTAGAAAGACTTTGAAGGACCCTCAAAAGCCACTGAGGCACACAGGCAGTCCAAGTCTACAAAGGCTGGAGGCTTCTTAAGCTCCAGCGGCTTGGCTGAAAGGTTTTCTTCCATACTTGGAAACTTGATTAGCATTATATAAAAAAGCCATATCTGACTTGCTGCGTAACCAAAGTTGCAGTTATTCTTTATACAGCATCTAAAATTTCACACTCCATCAACACACGTTCAGGCTATTTTATCTTGGCAATTAATTTATTATTTTTCAGAACACAGTGAAGCCTTGTTTTCAAGTCATTCATAACTTTATAAATCAGGCTTGCACATGAAACCCATGCATCTGTGAACCGTAAAAAACCCTTGCAACTCAGGAGATTAAGCTCCTGACACCTTTACTGATTAATAATCATGGAAAGAATAAGATCAGAAGCAAAATAAATGATCATTTAATAGAGAAACTCACAAAACAGCCCTTTAACTTACATATTCCATCATGTTATTCGTTTCACATTTCCTTTTGCTCAGTCTCCAGTGCAAGCACAGCTGGACAAGGAGGAGAGTAAAAGAAGAAAAATGAGCTCTCTTTTCTGCAGCACACAGACTACCCCATTCGTCCACCTTTCATATTTTTAGCTCAACAAAAGCATCTGTTTCCATACTGTGCAATTCAGACCCCAACAGTACGAAGCTGCGCCCCGTGGTACTCACCTTGTGGTATAACCTATTGTTTTCCCATTCTAATAACTTCTCAATCGATCTTCGTGTCTGGAAGACAAATGAAGAAAAAGTTTACTCCTGACTGGTTTTAGAACTTTATTTTGCAGCTGCTTTTTGTGTGAAGGGAAGAAGGGAACAGTGACTGACGACAGGATGGGCGCGAGCACGATAGGGACCGCAAGCATAGGATTTTGTTTTTAGGCATATAAAGCTTTTAAAATTGTTTCAAACTTATTAGCCTCTGATTTCAATTATTGGAAATCAATTATATCCCTACTTGTTTAAAAACATTTTGCAGTACTTAGGAATTAAAGTTCCGTAATAAATATTTTAAAAAATAATTTCAATAGTAGTTTAAAAGAATGCAAATGATTATTCGGGTAAATCCAAAACCAAAACTATTAATTGAAAGTTAATTTAAAAAACGTGTTATAAAAATCAAACTGATTTTATTTTTTATCACTCTTAAAAATGTTTACGGGGGCTGGAGAGATTGCTCAGCGGTTAAGGCACTTGCCTCCAGTGCCTAAGGCCCCGGGTTCAATTCCCCAGGACCCACATAGGCCAGACCCACAAGGTGGTGGCCCTGGTGTGCTCTCTCTCTCTCTCTCTCTCTCTCTCTCTCTCTCTCTCTCTCTCTCTCTCTCTCTATCTCTCT
>PVHP010034593.1:0-18976 GCA_004024765.1 Zapus hudsonius
TGGGGAGATGGCTTAGCAGTTAAGGCATTTGCCTGCAAAGCAGAAGGACCCGAGATTTGATTCCCCAGTACCCACATAAAGACAGATGCACAAGGTGGTGAATGTGTCTGGAGTTCATATGCAGTGGCTGGAGACTCTGGAGCACCCATTCTCTCTTTCTCTGTCTCTAAAATAAATAAGTTAAATATTTTTAAAAAAGGTACAGCCGGGCATGGTGGCACATGCCTTTAATCCCAGCACTCAGGAGGCAGAGGTAGGAGGATCACCATGAGTTCGAGGCCACCCTGAGACTACATAGTGAATTCCAGGTCAGCCTGGGCTAGAGTGAGACCCTACCTCAAAAAACAAAAACAAAACAAACACACAAACAAACAAAAAAAAAAAGGTACATACTTGTCAAAGTACAGAAATAGACCGGTAGTTTGAATGAATGTTCCCCCAAAAGGTTCATGAGTTTATTAAAGTTTTTCTCCAGCTGCTTGGCCAGATCCTAGGGTCCAGCCCTAAGGTTTTTCGGGGTCAGTCTGGCATTTCAGCTATACATATGCAGAGAGCAGTCTGAGCTCAAGCCTGGGGTTCCTGCTATGATGGGTTTTTCTCTCTCTGCTTGGACCAGTGAAAAGGGTGTCAGACTCTCTTTTAAGTCCTTTATGGAATTTCCCCTAGATCTGCACCTTCAATGAATCCTTTCCTCCCATACCTTGCCTGGTTTGGCTGACTACATACAGACAATGGCTAGAGTCTGGAGACAGGAGGAAAAGGAAACCACAGAAAAGGGATCCAATCCATAAGATGGTAGAATGAAAATAAAAGTTAAAAAAATATTAGTTAAACATTATTGCAATATTCAGGAAACTCGTACAAAAAACCCCCACAAATCTCAACAGAAATCATATTCAATATGCTAAAATGTAAAGCACACTATAGACACTTTTTTTGTTTATGTTTTCGAGGTCGGGTCTCACTCTAGCCCAGGCTGACCTGGAACTCACTATGTAGTCTCAGGGTGGCCTCAAACTCATGGTGATCCTCCTACCTCTGCCTCCTTTAAAGGCATGTGCTAGCGGCCACAGACACTTTCAAAACTTGAAGGTCAGCTTCCAATATCAAACTAAGAAAATTTCAAATTGGAGGTGGGTGGGTAGTTGAGTGATTGCTCAGTGTTTAAAAGTGCTTGCTTGTAAAGCCTAACTGTTCAGGTTTGATTCCCCAGTACTCACAGAAAAGCCTGACAGGCCCTGGTGCATCCATGCTTTCTCCCTTGTCTGGATAAATAAAAATATTTACAAAAATTAAAATCAATGAATTAGAATGGATAAATTTAACCATCTTTAAAACCTACCCTGAGGGGCTGGAGAGATGGCTCAGCAGTTAAGGCACTTGCCTGGAAAGCCTATCAATCCAGATACCCACGGAAAGCCAGATGTACAAAGTGGTACACACACCTGGAGTTTGTTTGCAGTGGCTGGAGGTCCTGGTGCCCATTCTCTCTCTGTGTGTCTGTCTCTCTTCTACTTTTTGCAAATAATAAAATAAAAAACTTGAAAGTAACCTACCCTGAGATGTTCTATTGATAAGTAGTGACTGAAGACTAAGAAATAACTACCAGGGTAGTCAGGAAGGTCCCTCTTTGAATCGCATACTTGATGTAAAAGGAGTGCAAAGGACAGAATACAAAACCCCCAAAATAGAAAGTATTCCAACCACAAAGGTACAGTTCATTCTTGGTATTGGCAGGCTTTGTACATATGAACCTATCACCCCTGAAGACAAATAATAGGATCTGGTTGACACAGGTGTTTATATCTCAAAAAGATTAGGGAAAAAAAAAAAACAAAAACAGGGCTGGAGAGGTGGCTCAGCGGTTAAGGCACTTGCCTCCAGTGCCTAAGGCCCCGGGTTCAATTCCCCAGGACCCACATAAGCCAAACCCACAAGGTGGTGGCCCTGGTGTGCGCTCTCTCTCTCTCTCTCTCTCTCTGCTTGAAAATGAATAAATAAAATATTTAATAAAAAAAAAACACTTCTCGACAACATTCAGCTACATGTACTCTGACTGTTCAACCTTTACAGTGGTCTTTGTATAGTGTGTTTATTATACTAGTCAAAGTTCTTTTTTGAGCACTGACATTCAAAAATAAATACTAGGGACTGGAGAGAGATGACTCAGCAGTCAAAGACACTTGCAAAACCTAATGTTCTGGGTTGGATTCCCCAACCACTCACATAAATAAAGCTGAATGGACATGGGGTTGTAGTAGCAAGAGTTTGTAGTATGCAGGAGCACACACACAAACATGCAAATAGTGTGTGTGGGGGGGTGATGGTGTGGGCCTTTAATCCCAGCACTAAGAGAATCACTTGCGTTTGAGGCCAGCCTGGGACTACAGAGCAAGTTCCATTAAAAAACAAACAAAAAACCAGAGTGCTGGCTGCCAAAGGCAGCACATATACTAAAATTAGACAGAATACAGAGATTAGCATGGCTCCACGCAAATTTGTGAAGCGTTCCATAGTCTTAACAAACCAGAGGACAAATAATTGTGTATGAGTTAATAAAAGCCACAGACTTAAAAAAAAAAAAAAAGTTAAAAGTTAAAAAAATAACTACCCATTTACTACATGTTAAGTACTGGAAATATACGAACAAAAAAAAAAAGTCAAAACCCCAAGTCTCTGTGGAGTTACATTCTGACTTAAGAGGATATACAGACACGTAAAAAATTAGGAAATTATAGAATATGCCAGATAGGGGTAATTGCTAGAACAGACAGTGTAAACAAGGATTGTGCCAAGGGGAGGGGCTTGAAATTTTGACTAACATTTACTTTCCCCAGACGCCTGCCAATGTCCACATCAGGCTGAGAAAGGAATCCTCAAAGTCAAGACGTGATCACAATTTCAGAGCCCGAAAGGACTCCTTCCTTTTGGAAGAGCGGTGACCAATGACGCACGTCCAGAAGACACTAACTTCCTAGTACAAGACTGTAAGATGATGCCCTGTCACTCCCGCATTCCCTCCTTTCCAACGAGGCTATGCTTAGCTCTCCTGTTTGGGGGACGCTGCTCTCCCCTCCCTGGGCGGTGACTCTGCCCATCTGCAAACGCCCAGCCGGACCTGATGCCTCTAAGAAGCCCTTCTCTCTCCCCTGCCAACTTCTATGGACGCCGAGAGCTACAACCACGCGACAGAAGGAAGGGATCTGGGAGGCAGAAACAGCCCAGGTCCAAGCTGAGATCTACCAGCGCAGAGCCCGGAGGATCGGCGTGGGTTCGAGGCCAGCCTGGGCCAGAGCGAGACCGTGTTTTTGGAAAATAAATAAAAAGGGAGTTTCCGCACCCATTTTAGCCCTGCCACTTTCTGGTTCCGCTTTGGAGTTAGTTTCGTCACGTGTCACGGAGATGGCATCCCCCACGCACTCCGCAAGGCCTAAGTGACGTGCCCACGTCCTCGGCCGGAACCTCGGGACCCGGGACGCCTCCGTCCACCGGGTGCATTGCAGCCGCCGGCCGTCGGCCGGGGCCCGGCCCTCGGGCGGCGTCCAGCCCTCCCTCCGCGATGCCCCCGGCGCCCGGCGCGGCCCGGTACTCACGCCCGCCGAGGCTGCGGCTTTCTCCGCGGTGCCGGCCGAGCGTAGTCGTCGCGGAGAGCTGCAGTTCAGGCTGAGGAACTCGCTGGACAGATCCAAGGAGTCCGTGGCCGAGGAGGTGGCCGAACGGCTGTGCGGCTCCAGGCTGCTGCGGAGCACCACCATGGTCCCGGGCGGCACGAGCCCCGCGTCCCCGGCGCGAGCCACAGGCCCGCACGTCCGGCCGGTCGGCCGGCCTCTCCCGCTCTCCAAATTCTGGCGCCACGAGCAGCGCGCCGGCCCGCGGCCGCAGTGCGCGCGCGCCGGATCCCTCCGCCGCCGGCCCCGCCCACTCCGCGCCCGGGACCCGCGGGCGGAACTCTCCGCTGGGGTGAACCCCGAAACACGACACGCCCACGTGCGCTGGAACGCGCAGTCGGCGTCGGCGACCTCAGAGGAACTGGCAGGGAGGACGACTTCTTTTATACTTAGATAGTTCCGGCTCGCCGCCCTCCGCGGAAGGACACGGCGGGAGCGGTGCAAAGTCTTGTTTGGAATTTTGGCGCGAGGATGGGGACAGGGAAGGGAGGCTCCGCCCGCTCTGATTGGCTGGCGGCTCCTTCCCGCCCTGTGGGCTGCTGCTCGCAGCTTCCCGCCATCTGCAGTTCAAATGCAAGATGCGCCGTACTTAGCTTAAGGAAAGTAGTACTTAGCGTTCCGCAGGGTTTTTTGTTTGTTTGTTTTTCTTGGATTTTTGTTTAGTTTTATCTTTATTGTCCAAAATTAGATACATTGATTGCACAGGTTTTGATTTGGGGCCTTATTAGGTGTTTGTGGGCGCCTTAAAAAAAATCTTAACAGGGGGCTGGAGAGATGGCTCAGCGGTTAAGGCACTTGCCTCCAGTGCCTAAGGCCCCAGGTTCAATTCCCCAGTGCCCACATAAGCCAGACCCACAAGGTGGTGGCCCTGGTGCGCTCTCTTTCTCTATCTCTATCTATCTATCTCTGCTTGAAAAATGAATAAATAAAATATTTTTTAAAAAAAATCTTAACAAAATGATGCATGCCTTTAATCCCAGTACTGGGGAGGCAGAGGTAGGAGTTCGAGGTCACCCAGAGACTACACACTGAATTCCAGGTCAGCTTGGGCTACACAATGAAGGAAAAGATGGAGACTGGGGGTGGGGGAAGGCTCAGTGGTGAAAGGAGCTTGCTTGCAAAGCCTGTCCCCCAAGTACTATTCCCCCAGTTTAAATGCCTATGAATATGATCTGATTTGGAAAAAATGTCTTTAGCAGACGTAACTATGCTCAAGATGGGATGATCGTCCTGGTTTAGACCAATGACTGCTATTCTTAGAAGAATGAGACTTGCTGGGAGCCGGGATGTGTAGACAGAGGCAGACTGGACTCATGCATCTACAAGTCTGATGCAAATAAACACTACAGGCGCTGGGCGAGGCAAGGGGTAGATTCTCTGTAGGAGCTTCCACAGGAACCCACCTGGTTTACACCTGGATTTCAGACATCTGGCCTTCTGTGAGAGAAGTGGATTTTTAAAATACATATAAATTTATTTGCAAGGAAAAAGAGAGAAGCAATGGATGCACCTGTGCATTCCAGATGCATGTGCAGCTGTATGCGTCTTACTTCTCTTGGGTACTGAGGAATAGAGCCTAGCTGGTAGGCTTTGCAAACAAGTGCCTTCTCCCCAGCCCCAAGGATTGTTAAGGTAGTTTACAGTAATTGTGTGTGTGTGTGTGTGTGTGTGTGTGTGTGTGTGTGTGTGTATTGGCAGTCCTAGGAAAAGAACAGAGTTGAGCCAGGCTTGGTTCTTATCTTGGCTATTTGGAGTGGGGGTGAAGATTTGGGACCAAAGTTGACAGTAGAAATGGATTCTTGCTGCTTGGGGTGGCACAAGCCTATGTTGTAGAAATATCCAGTAACAAACAGACAAAGCCTTCGCAGCAAGAGGAGAGGAGAGTTTAATTTTACACCCGGGCCCGGGCAGTCCAAGCATAAATGAAGCATTGGCCCGAACCCCAGTTACAAAGAGATTTTATAGTAGGGCACAAAGATGTGTATGTGACATAGGCATGTAAATTACAAACACCTAGCAACTCACATATGTATAATGGGTTTCAGGAAATTCAGATACTCTTCCCCAGGTATTCTCTGGCCTCATCTTTCCTAACTTCCTTATCTCACAGAACTTCAGAGCCCTGACAGTTTCTCACCTCATGCAATGAGATTGGCCATCTGGCCTGAAGAATGTAACAATTAATATAGGGGAGGGGGCAGTGAGCTCATGCTCATTTTGCTACAACACCTTTAACCCCAGCACTGGGGAGGCCAAGGTAGGAGGTCAGCCTGGGCCTCCAGTTTTACATGACAGAAATTCCTGGGCTAGAGGGAGACCCTACCTCAAAAAAAAAAAAAAAAAAGAAAGAAAGAGAATTCTTGCTCACAACCTCTGTTTCTAAAAGGTCCAAGTGTTCTCATTTTGTGTGCTTGACAGAAACAAGGCTAAGATCCAATTAGAGTTCCATTACGTCACTTGGGATGAGGTCATAGGTCTTTCGGTTCTTTCTGAGAATCTTAATAAATGAATATACTGTAATTTGATCATAATCCCCTCTAATTCCCTTCTTTTATCCTCCCTCTCCTGCTCCCTTCCACTGACCCCTCCCCCAAGTTGCCCTAATTTGAGGTCTCTTTTTGCTGTCCATCATCTTGGTCAATATGCTGTGCAGGTGTGTGGAGGTAATGACAGCAGCCTACAGTCATGAAAGCACCCATCACTTCATGTCTAGAAAAGAGTGTCCCAAAGCCTTCCTCCCACCCTCTGGCTCTTACATTCTTTCTGCCCCTAGCCTTGGAGCACTGGACTGAGATGCCTCAGCACTGAGCCCTCAAGGGCCTCTTATTCTCGGCACTTGGATGAGTTTTACGTCTCCTCTGTATCCACAGCCACCTCCAAAATAAGAAGCTTCTTTGGCCAGCGGAGAGCATGGCTAATATTCTTTCCTCCACCTCCTCCACACTGTTCCTGAGCTCTGGCTGCTGTGATGGAAATGTCTCATCCAGCAATGTGCTCTGCACAGCACTGTAACAAGCCTCGGGTCTCCCCAGTAACTACCGGCAAACGTAATGGCGTTAAAAACAATTCTCTCTGTTCAGATGGGAAGTAAATATCTTTGCACAGGGGTTTCTTTTACGAATGTTGTAACTGTGACCATAAATTCCATGCTTACTCTCATTGATTTCCCACAAAAGGAAAAACCATGAATCTCACAGAGGCAGGCAAGGTCATGGTTTTCATCTACCATTTTTTAGCCCATCTTTATATTTTTATGGTGCCAGGAATCAGATGGACCTAGGACATGCTAGGCAAGCACCCTGCAACTGAGCTCCAGCCTCAGCCATATATTCTGTTTTGTTTTGTTTTGTTTTTGTTGTTGTCAGTTTTTAGAGGCAAGATCTCACTCTAGCCTAGGCTGACCTGGAATTCATTGCAATCCTACCTCTGCTTCACAGATGCTGGGATTAAAGGCATGCCTGCCATATATTCTGCTTTAAAACAGACACCCTGCTGGAGAGATGGCTCAGCGGTTAAGGCACTTGCCTTCAGTGCCTAAGGCCCCGGGTTCAATTCCCCAGGACCCACAAATGCCAGACCCACAAGGTGGTGGCTGTGGTTCTCTCTCTCTCTCTCTCTCTCTCTCTCTCTCTCTCTCTCTCTCTCTCTCTCTCTCTCTCTCTGCTTGAAAATGAATAAATAAAATATTTTTTAAAAATAAAGACACCCTCCCTAACCTGATGCAGTGGTTTATGACTTGTAATATAACAGCACTTGGGAAGCCGTCTGAGACCAGCCTTGGCCACATAGTGAGTTCAGAGCCTGAGTTACAAGAGGCCCTGTGTTGAAACAAACAAAAATAAGGACATCTGTCCTATCAGAGATTTGGGGTTGATAGAGATTGGGTTGGGGCCCAACTCAGGCATGTGACCTTGGCCTAGCTACCTGGGGCATATTTTAACTCTTAAAGGAGTGTCCCAATGATATAGGAGTGGGTTATTGTGCTGACAGAGCAGAGTTCAGAGGTAGTGGCATTAATGGTGACATCCTAACTGGCTTTCTCTTTGATGGGGAGGGCCTGACTTCATTGTAACCTGGCGGTGCTTCCTCCCTCTCCACTGCACCTAGTCCCCCACTCTTTCCTCCAGCTAGCTCTTTCCCTGCAGAAGTCAAAAATGCTTGCTACTGTTTGTAACTCTTGTAGTCAGTTTCTCCTTGCTGCAATGAACATCCAACCAGAAGCAGCTGATTGAAGGAAAGGGTTTATTATGGCTTATAGACTTAAGAAGAAGCTCCATGATGGCAGGGAAAACAATGGCATGAACAGAGGGGTGGACATCACCTCCTGACCAACATCAGGTGGACAACAGCAGTAGGAGAGTGTGCCAAGCACAGGCAAGGGGAAGCTGGCTATAACACCCATAAGCCCACTCCCACTCCCATCAATACAGCACCTCAAGGAGGCTCTGATTCCCAAACTGCTACCAGCTGGGGACCTAGCATTCAGAATACATAAATTTCTGGGTGTGGTGGCGCATGCCTTTAATCTTAGCACTCAGGAGGCAGAGGTAGGAGGATCACCATGAGTTCAAGGCCACCCTGAGACTACATAGTGAATTCCAGGTCAGCCTGGGCTAGAGACCCTACCTCGAAAACAAAAACAAACAAACAAACAAACAAGCAAAAAAAAAAACAGAATACATAAGTTTATGGGGGACACTTGAATCAAGCCACCACATTCACTAAGAACAAATTCTGGTATAGAGACAGTAGGCTGGACAGGAGACTTTCCTAGAATGGACACTGAGTAACAAAACTAATGTTCAGAGGGCACAAGGTACAGACAGACACCCAGTTGGGGGTTCAAGAATAGAGAAAGAAAAAAGGAAAAGGAAAAATAGCTTCTTCTCTAGTTTTTCAGCCTTACCTTGACCTCTCCCTACTCCCCTGTCTTCTGTGTGCCAGGAGCTAAACTCAGGGCCGCAGGCCTGCAAAGTAAATGTTCTACCACAGAGCTACATCCTTAGCCCAGGTCTGGTCTACAGTGAGACCTGGGGGGTGGGGTGGTGTAATGAGTTTCATTATACTTCCATATTTGCATAGAATGCACTTTGATCACATTTAGCCTGTGTTACTTTGTCTTATCTCCTTTTCCCTAATACTCCTCATTTTACTTTTGTCTCACCCCAATTTTACATGAAAGAAAACATGCAGTATTTGTCTTTATGAGTCTGACAGTTCACTGAACATGATGCTCCCAGTTCCACTTATTTTCCTGAAAATGACATAATTTATTCCTTCCCTCCTTTATTTTATTCTTTGTTTTTTTGAGGTAGGGTCTCACTCTAACCCAGGCTGACCTGGAATTCACTATATAGTCTCTGGGTGGCCTCGAACTCATGGTGATCCTCCTATCTCTGCCTAGTGAGTGCTGAGATTAAAGGAGTGAACCACCACGCCTGGCTCCTCCCTCCTTTTAAAAAAGAAATTTATTTGTTTGCAGATGTGTGTGAATGTAAGTTGTAGGGGTGCCAGATCTCTTGCCACTGCAAACAAATGCCAGATGCATGTGGCACTTTTAGTATCTGGCTTTACCTCGGTGCTGGGGGATTGAGCTCAGGGCACTTGCATAGCAAATGCAAAGCTCTGGGTTCAGTCCTTAGTGCTGAGGGGGAAAATCTCAATGCAATTGTAAAGGATGGATCCATTCTATAAAACAACAAAGCATGTACTGGGAGTCTTGTCCTGAGAATTCTACTTCCATGACTACACTGAAAGATAATAAGTGTGGACCAAGATGCATGCACAAAGATGCCGATTGTAGCTTTACTTATAATACTGTAATAACTGGAAACAAGTTCATGTCTAACAGCAGGGAAAAACTGAGTGAACAAGAGCCTACCCATGTACAATTATTTATATTAATACTGGTCAATTCCAGATTTTGTTTGTGTGTATGTATGGTGCTGGGGATTGAAACCAAGGCCCTGCACATGGTAAGCAAGCCGTGATCTTTATTATATCTTTTATTAGTAGTAGTAATAGTATTATATGTTCACATAGAAACTTTATATGGACAAGTCATGAATTGGTACCACCATTTCCCTCTTCCTTGCCCCATTCTACAAGTGTCTTTAACTGTCACCCCAGACCCTGTATAGAAATTTCCTCTAAATTCAAACATTCATCCTGGAGAGAAGGAGGCTTATTAGAAAGTTTCAGGAAGATAGTTAAGGCTTAGGATCTCATAAGTCTCAGGAAGTTCCTGAAACTTACAAAAGTCACAAGATGCCCAAAGTTATACAAAGAGAACTGCTTGGGGAAGGGGGGGTAATATGCCTTTAATCCCAGCACTTGGGAGGCAGAATTAGAATTATTGAAGAGTTGGAGGCCAGCCTGGAGCTATAGAGTTTCAGGTCAGCCTGGGCTGACAAACAAAAACAAAAACATAAAAACAAAACAAAAATGAACTGCTTGGGAGAAGAGACTCTCCAACCTGCTTGCAAATTGTACAGTGAACTACAGGGGTGCTTCTGGGAGTTGTCACCTGTACTTGAGTGGGGTTTTTGGTGATGTAGCTGCCTTTGATCTATGTTCCTGTAAGTAACCCTTCACCCACACTCCTGTAAGTAACCTCAACAAACTCATGGGTCTGCTGTTGGTGCTCTGTCTGGGAATAAACAGATGGTCTCATTCACATCTCCCCAGGAAGTTAATGCAACAGCATGTAAAAAATACAAACAACATAGAAATATTAAAAATACATAAGGCTGGCCAGGCATGATGGCGCATGCCTTTAATCCCAGTACTAGGGAGGCAGAGGTAGAAGGATTGCCGTGAGTTCAAGGCCACCCTGAGACTACATAGTGAATTCCAAGTCAGTCTGGGCTAGAGTGAGACCCTACCTCGAAAAACCAATATATATATATATATATATATATATATATATATATATATATATATATATATATATATATATATATATATATATATGGAGAGATGGCTCAGAGCTTCAGGCACTTACCTGCAAAGTACCTGAGTTCAATTCCCCAATACCCACATAAAGCTAGATGCACAAAGTGCTGCATGCATCTGGAGCTTGATTGCAGTGGCTAGAGGCCTTGGCGTGCCAATTTTCTTTCTTTCTGTCTCTCTCTGCTTGCAAATAAATATTACTTATTTTAAAAAATATATAAAAAATATAGGTGCAGGGCTGTAGAGATGTCTCAGCATTAAGAACACTTCCTATGCAAGCATGGCGGCCTGAAGAGACCTGAGAGACCACTCCAGTTCCATCTCCAGAACCCACATAGACATTTGGGCACAGCTACCACACATGTCTATAACCCCAGTCCTGTAGGGGAGCCAGGACCCGGGAATCACCTGAGGTTGCAAAACTGCAGCAAGCTCCTGGAGCAGCAATAGACTCAGCTCAAGTAAGAATGGGCAAAGAGCGATAGAGTGAGACACTCTGCATTCGGCTCTGCCCACCACAAGGGAAGACGCCCTAATGCAGGTGAGCATATGGGGTGCCACATGGATGCATACACTACACATGCACACAAGCAAAAGAAAGATATGTCACTAGGGGTGCATCTGAATTCTAGCCTAAAGGTATAAGTTTGAACTCTGGGGGTCCTGCTTGCTAAGCAGGTTCATGCTTGCTTGTGATGCTGGCTGGTGGTGGTTTCTCTCTGCTTGGATCTGTGAAAGGGGGCCAGCATCTTCTGTCATTATGAAACTTTCCCTGGATTTGTAAGCTTCAAATAAATTCTTCCTCCCCTAAACTATGTCTTGTTTGAATGCTCATCCCAGCAATGGTGAAGCTGTCTAAAACAGTTTGTTTTCTCTGCCAAGTAAAGAATTAAAAGGCAGGAAAGTGTTTGAAAGAATAAAGTTTATTTATTTTAGAATAAAAGGAGAAGAAAGAGGAACAAGCAGTCTCCTCTGAGAGGAAAGAATTCCAGAAGATGGAAGATCCACTGTCTCAACAGGAACAGAACAAGGAAGGGTTTCTCTTTAGCCCAGGCTGACCTGGAGTTTGCTATGTAGTCTCAGGTCGGCCTTGAACTCACAGTGCTCATTCTACCTCAGCCTCCTGAGTACTGGGATTAAAGGCATGCACCACCACACCTGTCAGGGAACTGACTTTTATTGAATGGGCAAGCCCACCCATCTAGAGTACATGGTCAGTTTAAATGAAGGTGAAGGTTCTGGTTATTACAATGATGTTTATATATAGTGCTACTCAGGTCCCAGACAGCCTGTCAAGCCAGCCCACTGGTGGGAAAATTCACCCAGGCCAGGAAGTGGAATCACCCCCTTCGTCATCTTGGGTTAGAACATAGTTAAGATATAACCACCTACCATGGGCATTTTCTCCTATATGTCTGGCCAGCCAAGGAAACTGTCTAGCTCCTAAAATGCTTCGATAGTGCCTCGGCTTCCCAGACCCTGTGACTACAGGACCATGTGCCAGCTTCTATTTTAAGTGCTTTAGATCCATAGGCTCAATCCTTGTAGCAACCCTACTGAGGTAGGTATTGACTTATCGACTTCATTTTGCAAACAGGGAAAGTGAGGAACAGAAAGTGAAGGAACTCTGCTCTAGGCCACACAAAGTAGGAACCTACCAAATCGGGTTCAAAGTCCTTTAGCAGTCTGGGTTCAATTGAGGCAGGATAGAAAGAAAAAATTGTGATGATATGGGAAGAGAGGCAACGATCTGATCTGCTTTTCTTGTGGGGAAAAGACAAGGGGACTAGAGTTCAAAGGACTTCAGGTACCACTGACAGAGGCCAATGTCCCATGGAGATACCTTCACTCTCATTCTAGGTCTGGAAAAGCACTCCTCCCCCCATAAACTTTGTTTGCTAAGAGAAATTCTTTAACTTTTACCCTTATTACAACTTACACTCTGAACAACGTTAGAGAGAAGGGAAGGGTGGTTTCCTAGCAACCTTTAGGAATGTAACCTGAGGGCATACATGGCTGAGGCTAAGACAGTTCACTCTCCAGAAACCCACATTTATCCTATCAGGTGTGCTTTCTTTTTCTCTTTCTTGTTGCACTTAAAAAATTTTTTTTGGCCAGGCGTGGTGGCTCACGCCTTTAATCCCAGCACTCAGGAGGCAGAGCTAGGAGGATCTCCGTGAGTTCAAGGCCACCCTGAGACTACATAGTGAATTCCAGGTCAGCCTGGACTAGAGCGAGACCCTACCTCGAAAAACCAAAAAAAAAAAAAAAATTTTTTTTTTAACCAGGTGTGGTGGCGCATGTCTTTAATTCCAGCACTTGGGAGGCAGAGGTAGGAGGATTGCCATGAGTTCAAGGCCACCCACTATATAGTGAATTCCAGGTCACCCTGGGCTAGAGTGAGACTCTAATTAAAAAAAACAAAAACAAACAAAAAAAAAGAAAAAAATATTTTATTTATTTGCAAGGGTGGGGGATAAGGAGAGTGAAAGGGTGCACCAAGGCTTCTCACCACTGCAAATGAACTTCAGATGCATGCACCACTTTGCGTATCTGGCTTTATGTGGGCACTGAAGTATTGAACCTAGGTTGTTAGGCATTGCAGGCAAGAGCCTTAACCACTGAGTTATCTCTCCAGTCCTATTTTATTTTATAATATTTTATTTATTTATAAGGAGAGAGAGAGACAGAGAGAAAGAGAGAGAACAGAAAGACAGAGAGAATGGGCAGGCCAGCGCCTCTAGGCACTGCAAACAAACGAGATGCATGCACCACTTTGCATCTGGCTTTACATGGGTACTGGGGAATCTAACCTGGGTCATTAGGCTTTGTAGGCAAGTGCCCTTAACTACTGCTGAGCCATCTCTTCAGCCCAGTGTTATTTTTTTAGAGGGGGTGGTATAATAGTGTAACCAGTGAGGGATCCCAGGAAGACCACTCAGGCACCAAAATGGCAGTAAGGGAGGAGTCTTTATTAGCCTAGGATTCGGGAACCCAAGTGCAGCCCTGAGCTCACTCACAAGGCCCATATTTATACAGAAAAACCATAAGATTTTGTTTTACAAGCTCATAGTTTAGTAATTACAAAGGTGAGAGTTAATTTCAGAAAAGCAGAAACTTCTCAAGATCCCCCGCATAACCCCTGACGCCAGCAAACAGAAGAAAAATGTAATAAGTAATAACCAGGGGAAACACTTTCATCTTAGAAGAGGTCACACAGAGTATCAAGATGGAGTCATTCTTAGGGCTGGAGAGATGGCTTAGCGGTTAAGGTACAAGCCTGCAAAGCCTAATGACCTGGGTTTGATTCTCCAGTGCCCATGTAAAGCTAGACGCACAGGTGGCATATGCATCTGGAATTTCTTTGCAGAGGCTGGAGGCCCTAGTGCGCCCATTCTCTCTCTCTCTCTCTCTCTCTCTCTCTCTCTCTCTCTCTCTCTCTCTCTCTGCCTTTCTCTCTCTCTCAAATAAATAAATAATAAATAAACTAATTTAAAAAATGATGGAGTCGTTCTTGCCCATTAAGAGAGAGGAAACTGGCAAGGAGCTGAGTGCCCAGTGATCCCAAGAGTGCCTGGGGCAAGAGTGAATGTCGTAGTCAGCCACATGCCACTGGGATGAATCTTCAAACCAGGCACAATTTGGGGAGGAAAATATTTATTGAACAGATCTAGGGGAAGTTAAGGAAAAAAGGCTGGCCCCCTTTCATAGAAGTAAGCAGAGACAGAGACAGAAACGCACCACCAGCACCATAAGCAAGCACACTCCAAACTAACAAGAGCAACTCTAGGCTTGAGCTCAGACTGCTTTTTGCATATGTATAGCTAGAATTCCAGACCTACCCCAGAAATACCTTAGGGCTGAGCCCTAGGATCTGGCCAAGGTGACACACATCCTCTAGCCAGAACTGGCTGGAGACAGTTTACAATTTTAATAAACCTTTAATTCTTTTGGGGGACATCTATTCAAAACTACCACAATCCACCCCTGGCCCCCAAAAGAATTATAACTATCTGTATTATGTTTAGTCCAACGTTAAAGATCCCATAGTCTTATCAACTTTAAATTTTGTAAAATCAAAACAAGTTATAAAATTTTAACATATAATGGCACAGAGCAAACATTTGGAACTGCTATGAGGCATAACAAGGAAAGACAGGGGCAAGGCAAACTCAACAAATATTAGCAAACATCCACATCTGCAGTTCAAGTCCCACAGCACAACCAGTTGTGATGGTCAGGTGACTGCAGGGATCACCCCTCCCCTTCCAGTCCCTCCCCTTGAATGGGAGGTGTCTAGTTAGAGCTACAACCTAGGTGCTAAAACTGATTGGTCAGATATGAACCAATCAGCTTTCTCTCTGACTCAACTGGGGAGGACTTAAAACTAGCTTCCCTAGAGGAAGCCGGCCCTTGTTCGCCACATGGCCAGGACTCAGAAGGATCTCTGAATTTCCAGGCCTTAAGAAGGTAAGGCCTTCCCCTGCCCCAGCTAATGGCTGGGGTGGGGGAGGGCAGGCTCCAGACCTTTTCCCTCATGAACCTCTCCTTCTCATAATGGGACCTTTCTGTTATCTTTTTTTGGGCTGTTTATTTAGCTAAATAATATAAGTTTTGTTAACTCTCTGACACGTATTCTCCACACCCTGGTAGTTGGAGAACTCTGTAACTTACCAAATGATGACTGGGAAATATCCCCATCCAACTCCCCTTTTCCTAATTTACTAAATTAGAATAAATGTGTAATTAAAATTTAATTCTGTCCCTGTGTGCAATTCTTTGTCATTAGGGGACAAGAACTCGGAATAGGAGGAGGGGGAAGGGAGGATTCCAAAACTCTCTCTCTAGCCATGTTGCTTATGAATATTAATTATCAGCAACCCGTATCACAGTGACTGACAAGTCTCTGGATTTTTCAATTTTGTCCCTCCAGCTTAGCTGAGTAGCTGGGAAAACTTCCATCCCAAGCCAACAGCGCTCCATGGTAGCCCTTGCAAAGTCCTGGTATGTCCAAATGTCTTCAGGTCTCCATTGCAAACCACGGTCCACCTTCCAATGGCTTCACTTGCCAACCAGGGACTCCGTGCCCTGATCCAAATACCGCATCTCAGCAGCGGCTCCTGGAAGCCTGTGCACTTCACAACCCACTCCACGCATGCATTCCTCGTGCTTCCAAAAGTAGTACCAGGTATGTAGGACACAGCCATGTTGTTAATTCAAGGACAAAATAAACGTGACCTTGAGGAGCAGATTCCTTTCTTTCAGTGATTTCCTTTTCAAAGAGTTTGCATAGTCCATCTTTCTGTCCTTCCTGGGTGAAAACACCTCAGGCATTTCTCCATTGTTTCAATGTAAAGCAGTTGGGCCATAATCAAAAGCCAGTCTCTGGGCCAGTAAATTAACTTGCTTTAAGGTTTATCTAAATTTAAATCATAAATCTCAGTCCCATATCTGTAGCCAAGCACACAGTCCATTTCTTAAATTCAGCCTTGGTCAAACACTCTGGGCATGGACAGTAGGATGCATCCACCCCTTGGCCCAGGCACACACTTCTTTTTTTTTTTTTTTTTTTCGAGGTAGGGTCTTGCTCTAGCCCAGGCTGACCTGGAATTCACTATGTAGTCTCAGGCTGGCCTCGAACTCACAGCAATCCTCCTACCTCGGCCTCCCGAGTGCTGGGATTAAAGGTGTTCACCACCACACCCGGCCCAGGCACACACTTCTATTAAAGTTCTGCAGTCTCTCCTTCCCCCTAGAAAGTTCACAAACCAAGCCTCCAAATGCAATTCTCTCTGCACTAAGCATTTTCAAATTCTCATTAGAATAGTCCATATAACTTGGCTTACTGCTCTGGAAGGCATCTTCGGTTGCAAGTATCCAAGTCCATGTCCATTCCTCCAGCACACAAGTTCCATAAGATCAAAATCCACATGGTCAGATTCATCTCAGCAGATCACCCAACTCCTGGTACCAAATCTGTTATAGTCAGCCACACGCTGCTGGAATGAATCTTCAAACCAGGTACAATTTGGGGAGGAAAATATTTATTTATTTTGTCCATAATGAGTTACATTTTTTAGTGGGCCAACAATGAGTTGTTATCCCCAATTCCTCATTCCCCCCCTCCCCTTCCCCAGTCAGCTGGATATCCTCCTCCGTGGGCCATCTGTATCAGTCTTTGTTGTAGGGGACCATGGATAGCCTAGTACTCAGCCGGGTTCTCCTGAACCAAGTGTGTTGTTACTGAGGGTTGCCATGCCTCTGATATTCTCCCCCACCACGGCTCTCACAATCTTTCTGCCCCCTCTTCCGCTCAGTTCCCTGAGTTGTGGTGGGTGAGTATTAAGGATTCTTTAATGTTGTGAGCTTAGAGGTTTTTGTGTCGAGAATCATTGGTTTCTGTCTCACTGGCTTATCCTGTGTTGATTGAATGGCTGTGGCTGTGGGTCCCTTGTTCCTCCCGTCATTCTCTGCAGGGTTCCCTATGGATCCTCCATGATATGACTGTGGTGGCTCATCTCTTGACAGGATCTCAGCTTTCTGCCTGTGGTCGATTGGTAGGGTTATATGGGCAACAGCTCTCTCACTGCATCCTGAAAAATACAAACACAATCTCCATCGGAGAGTGAGATCAATATAGGTTAACAAATATACACTATTCTGGATTACCTAGATTCTATTTTTAGTAGCCTCCCCGTCAGTTGCTTGCATAGTGCATCTCTTCTTGGGAGCCCAAGAGTACGGGATCTGGTGCATATCGCCCTGAATCCCCAGTTCCAATCAAGGGTTCCCCCTCACTGAGTGGAATATTTCGCCGAATTTAATAGCTGTTGATTGTCTCCCCCAGGCCCGGCTCCTCCATTGCACAAGTGCTCCTTTCTTGGTTTGCTGTTCTCTCCCAGTAGGAAGTGTGGTCAGCCTACTCAACCTTGGTTAGTGATATTTCAAGGTATTTGATTTTCTTTGAGGCTATAGAAAATGGGACAGTGTCTCTGATGTCTTTTTCTGTCTGCTTGTCTTCTGCATATAGAAAAGCTACTGATTTTTGTGTGTTAATTTTGTATCCTGCCACGTAGCTGAAGGCATTAATCACCTTCAAGAGGTTACTGATACTATTCTTTTGGTCTGATATATAAAGGATCATGTCATCTGCAAAGAGGGATAGTTTAGTTTCTTCCTTTCCGATTTGTATCACTTTTATGCCCTTTTCCTGTCTTATTACTTGGGCTAGAACTTCAAGCACTATGTTAAAGAGCAGTGGTGAGAGTGGACACCCCTGTCTTGTTCCTGAATTGAGTGGGAACTTCTTGAGTCGTTCCCCATTGAGAATGATTTGTGCTTTAAGAGTTTTGTAAATTGTCTTTATTAAATTGAGGTATAGGCCATCTATGCCTATTCTTTCCAGAGCTTTGAACATGAAGTGGTGTTGAATTTTGTCAAAGGCCTTCTCTGCATCTATTGAGATAACCATATGGTTTTTGTGGTTGAGCAGATTACTGTGATGTATTACACTTATCGACTTGTGTATGTTGAACCAACCCTGCATCTCTGGGATAAAGCCAACTTGGTCAGGGTGGACAATATTTTGATGTAGCGTTATATCCGGTTTGCTAGGATTTTGTTCAGGATTTTTGCATCTAAGTTCATCAGAGATATGGGTCTATAGTTATCTTTTCTTATTGCATCCTTACCTGGTTTGGGGATCAGGGCAATGGTAGCTTCATAGAAGGTGTTTGGAAGCCTTCCCTCTTTTTCTATGCTTCTAACAAGCTTCAGAAAGAGTGGTTTCAGCTCTGTAATGAAGGCTTGATAGAATTCAGCTGAGAAACCATCTGGTCCTGGGCTTTTTCTTTTGGGAAAGTTTTTGATTATATCTTTAATCTCTATGTATGTGGTAGGTTTATTTAGTGCTTTTATCTGCTCTGGGTTAATCTTTGGCAGTTGGTAGGTGTCCAAAAACTTATCCATTTCTTCCAGGTTCTCAAATTTTGTGGAGTAGAGGTTTTGGAAGTATGACCTGATGATTCTTCCAATGTCTTCGGGATCTGTTGTGATCTCACCATTGTCCTTTCTGATTTTGTTGATTTGGACTTTCTCATTTCTTCATTTGATTAGATTAGCCAGGGGTTTGTCAATCTTATTAACTTTTTCAAAAAACCAACTCTTTATCTATGTTTTTAATCATTTTCTTTATTTCCAATTCATTAATCTCAGCTCTGATTTTAATTATTTCCTTTTGTCTTGCGCTCTTCGGGTTAGCTTTTTCCGTCTGTTCCAATGATCTTAGGTGAGTGGTTAGGCGATTGATTTGAGACCTCTCTGTCTTTGACATGAAGGCATTTAGAGCACTGAAC
>PVHP010034594.1:0-18950 GCA_004024765.1 Zapus hudsonius
TGCTAGCCCTCCCTTTGGATCCTAGCTCTCCCTAAAATAAATCTCTTAATTCGTAATTTACATTTCTCTAAGCTCATGTTTTCAATTCTTTGTTAACTTGGACAAGGACACAAAGTTGGGGTTCACAGGCCTGGGATCTCCTGCATCTTTATGGAATTTAATTCCTTCCTGGACCCAAAATCCTGTATCAGGAGGTAAAGGCGGGAGAATGGGCAGTTCAAGTCTGACCTAGACTACAAGGCAGGACTCAGGATAGCCTGGGATACTGCCCCCCAAAAAGGGAATGAGTTTACTTATGTGATTTCACTGGCACATGATGTACACAAAAGAGAAAAAAAAATTTAATTTTGAATTACCGTGTGTGTATATACCAAATGTGAAGTCTTTTTTGTTTTTATTTGGTGCGAGTGTGTGCATGTGCGTGTGTGCATGTGTGTGTGGGCAGGTGCACGTGGAGGCCAGAGGCAACCTCGAGTGTGACCTCACTGTCTTCAGCAAGTGCTTCTTCCCTGAACCATCTTCCGGCCCCCAAAATGTGAAGTCGTAATTTCACTTAATATGTGGTTAGGGAAATAACAATTAGCTTTTTCTTAATTTGTGCTATCAGTCTATCAGTCATTCACTTACCAAGGCCTGTCATTTAGCTTGATTACATGTGACTAATTAATGAAATTGATTTGGATCGTCTGATTCCTGTATTCACAACCGGGCAGGGTTCAGTCACCCCAAGAGGCAGAGCTTTACTTCCAGTGTGAAGAGAACCTGGCTCCCCGTGCGTGGACCTTCCTCCAGCCGTGCGTCCGCAGGCACGTGAGCAATGAGGAAAGCTTATGAGAACTTGATAAAATGAATTTTTAGCTAGGCACAAAAATATTAGAAGACTCCACTTCTAGGAGACACAGAAATTCAGAGATGGAGTGCTGCCCAGCTGTCCTTTAACGGGTATAGTTTTTCTGTCTGGGACGGACGCTGGTGACAATCACACACAATGAGAATATACTCAGCACTGCTAAATTGTGCTTTTACACAGTAAGATGGTCAGTTTTGTATATTTTACTACAGTAAGAAAATAACCAATTTCCTCACTAGAAAAGTAGATTCTCAAAACTGTATGCGAGCTGGCGTGGTGGCACACACCTTTAGTCCCAGCCGTGAGTTCAAGGCCACCCTGAGACGACATAGTGAGTTCTAGGTCAGCCTGGGCTACAGAGAGGCCCTACCTCAGAGGGAAAAAATACTGTATACAGATAAAAGTAAAGCAAGAAAAGAAATTCAAGGCAAGTAGGGAGATGGCTCAGCAGTTAAAGGTGCTTGTTTGCAAAGCCTGCTGGCCAGGATTCAATTCCCCAGCCACTCACATAAAAAACCACACAGCAAGAAGTGGTACCTGCATCTAGTGTCCATTTGCAGGGCAAAGAGGGCTGCTGAAACCTCCCGCTCCCCACACATGTGCTGCAAATAAAGAAGTCATAGATGAAGTCCCCCCACCATCTTCTTTCTCCAGGGATCATGTACCCCAGGCCACAGTGACACCAAACAGCAAAAGGGGCTTTGAATCCTGTAAGTGCACAGCAAACAGAGACCTCAGGTCAACTGTCCGAGCCTTTGGCGTGTGAGGGAGTTGAGCTTTCTGCTTTCAGAGACAAGCAACCAAAAACACCCCAAGCCCGAACAAGCAGTTCGGATTCTTAGTCAGGCAATAGTACCATCATCTAAGGCTTCACTTTCTACTGGTTCAGTGTCTACCATCAGTCACAGCCCAAAATATCGATGGAAAATTCCAGAAATCAATAATTCCTAAGTTCAAAGTGTGCACTACTCCAACCCCAAAGGACAGCCGCCCCTTTGTCCAGTGTATCCATATGCTACCTGCTAGGGAGGAAAGAAGGAGGGGAAGAGAGAGATTTTCATATAAATTTTATTACAGCCTTTTTTAAATTTGAGATAGGATCTCCCCAATTGTCCAGGTTGGCCTTGAATTTATAATCCTTTGACCTCAAGGTGTGTGTCGCTCGCCTAATTTATAATTAAATTTTGTTGTGTGTGCGTGTGTGCACAGGAAAATAACAGGAAATATATGGGGTTCAGAACTATCCACTGGGGGAAAGAGGGACATCTTCAAACACCTCCCCTGCAGGAAGTGGGGATACTGTATTGTACTTGGGGTGCTCTACAACCTTAAAAAGAAATTAGCACACAGGGGAGCTATAGAGATTCTGGGCCAACCGTTCAGTTACAAAGCCAGAGCTTCGCCCAGAGAAGAGGGCACCACACCCACGCCCACAATGATTATTTTCAGATCCATGGAGAAGGGGAGATGGTCCTGCCGCAGTGTCTCCAGCCATTCTGCAGACACTTAAGACACTGGCTCTGCACACAAGGTCTCCCTGCGCACCCCCCATTCCAATGCTGTCCAGAAGTGAACTACAGCTTCTAGACACCTGGCACCAATAAACCCTGAGGATAAACACAGCCTGATTCATGACCCACTCTGTGCAGGGCGGGCACATCAGCCTCCGCTCGCACTGCGTGTCTGAGGTCAGGTTAAGAAATCACTAGCGTTTCAATCCAAGTAAGAGTCCATGAGACTGCGCAGTGCAAATAAACACAAGCTCGCCCTCCTTGCTCCTGGTTTCCAGCCGTCTTCCTGTGTATCTATGCCTGGGGCAACCCAGCACATAATGCACTTCAAGTTGCTTCTCTTTCTTCTCTGCGGTGGACCCCAGGGAGCGTCCGAACTGGGGAGTTTTCTTAAATGAGTATATGCAATATCTTCTCCAAGCTCCCCCATTCTGAACATCTTGGCCAAAGACAGGGACTAAAACCTGTATATAGTCAATCCACTGCGCTCATGCCTCTCCTCAGGCTAGGAGAGAAAGGGGCTGGATGGAACGTCACCTAGCTGCCATGTTTTCGGACCAAACCTTTCTTTAATGGGTGTCCTGCCTTGGAAAGCACATCTAAGAACAGTGGCTTCCGTGGATGACGCTGTCACACCTTCACTGAGCCCACCCCCATCCTGAGGAAGCTCTCAGATGGAGGTGTAAGACGCCCCCGGTGGTCCTGCCAGCTTCACAGAGGAACCTGGACAGACAGTGGTCCAACCACAGAAACCTAGCCTAACCTGTGTGACGCAGAAAGACACAGGCTTGGCAAAAATCCCCATAGGCCAGAGAACAGGTGGCCTGAAGAACTATGCCCCAAGATGCTAGGGGGAAGGGCAGCCCCCTCCCAAGGTCCTGGTGGCACTGTCTGCCTGAGTTTCAAACGGGAAATGGGCCACACACCAACTCCAGCTCATGAGCAAAAGCCTGGTGTTGTGAGGCCACCTGGTCAGAGCCTGGCACAGAGCCCCCAGGCAGACCTCCACCACGAACTGAGACACCCTTCCCTCCTGCAGTGTCCCCGATGGAAAAGCCCTCCTCCTGTGCAGAAGTCAGAACGCAGGGGTGCTTCCGCTTCGAGGGGATTATTGACGGTTGGGTGAACTGTCGTCTAGCGGAAAGGTCAGATAAGCACAACTTCAGCAGCTCACAAGGGGAGGGAGCGACAAGGAGCCTGAAACTTGCGTGAACATTTTTTTTCCAGCAAAAGGAAATATCAGGAAGGCTGAACTCGGTGGCTCTCTGGCATGTCAGAGCACAGGCACGCTGGCCACGGGGAGGATGGCAGGACTCGCCTCCCAGAGGTACCTAAGGGTGCTCCTTACCAGAGCAGTTACCGACTTCTGGTCCGAAGGACAGGTGTATGAGGCCCAGCCTGCAGAAGCTCGAGAGCTGTGACTCACCAGCCACTGGAGAGCAAGAAACGTTAACCTGGCTCCCACCTCGCTCCCCGGGGACTTCCAAGCAGGACTGTCCTGTGCGGGGACAGGCTTCTGGGAGCAGCTCAACTCCCCGTTCTCGGCCACCCTGAGCAGCTGCCTACCTCACCGACCGTCTGTGGAGCCCAGGATCTAGGTGCTCAGACCTGTGGCGCCCCTCAGAGCGGACCCTGACTGTAAGGAAGACCCTGTGGACATCCATAGGCAACGTGAGCAGAGCAGGAGAGCTGCACGCTGGCTCTGAGACACATGGCACCTGGCTGTGGTCTCAGTCTGGCTTCTTGCCCACACGCTATCACTCAAAGGAGCGCAGGGAAGAGTGAGGGTGGGCATGATCTCCTGGCTAATAATACAATGGAGACTTCTGGGAAATAAGTTCAAGCATCCTCCTAAGGAGCGAGCAGAGCCCTTCAAGTGCAGAACACAGACCGAGAGCTTGTCACGCACTGTTGCTCAGCATCGTGGGCACCATGTGCAAGCGGGTGCCCACGTGCAAGCACGCACGCGCACACGAAAGCACTTGAATGCCCACTGTACCCCAGAAGCCACCAGTTACTTTCTGGCAGTTCCACCATTCTCAGGAGCCATTACCTGACACGCAGGCAGGCAGCCCTGCTGACCAAAGCCTGACTTGCAGTATGTGCCAAGAACAGTCAGAACTGTGGTGGGGTGGACAGGCACGCATGTGCTGGGCCAAAGGACGGAGATGACAGCCCTCTGAGGACCAGACACAGCTGCTCAGTATGACACAGAACACAGTCTAGGCCCCCATCACAAGCTCCAAAAACCACAGTGTGAACACAGCTCTAGGGACGTGTGTGCACGTGCTTTGAGAGCATGTACACGTGTCTGAAAACAGCAACAAAACCCCAGCAGGTGAGCAGTGAAGGGCAGGGACCCAGCGCGAGGAGGAAGCACCGCGCTTGCTTTCTCCATTTTCTGAACAATAAAAATGCCATGAAAATCCCAGTGAGTCAGCACATGTCCCTTCCTGCTCACACTGAGGATCCCACAAGGACCTGTGAGGAGATGCTACTTGAGAGCCCAGACCCAGCAGCACAGAGACAGACATGAGTAGACGGACTCCCTTCCTGTTTCCCCGCGCCAGCCAGCCGTTTTTCACAAAGCAGCGTGTTTCCACCATTCTCTTGCTTCCCACGAGTGCAAAATGAGCTACGGTTTCCATTTTCCTGCCGATAAAGCAGTGCTGGCACGAGTCCCAGGGTAGGTGACGGACGGCCTGCCAGCGCCTGGCCAGGCCCTCTCCCCACCCAGCAGGCCACCAGCGAACATTTCAGCCACCTTCCCCCGGCTGTAGCAGGCTGAAGGGCCTGGGCCAGTGTTACCCGAGAGTAGGACCTGATTTGCCAAAAGGCTCTTAAAATGAATTATCGGGGTGAGCCTTAAACACAAAGCTAAGTAAATGTCCTTCTACACTGAACAAGAAGGCAGAAGAGATGGCCCGGTGACAGCCAGGAACACCTGGGGCCACAGGCTGCTGGCAGACAGAATGAGTCCTCTCTGGGACCTCTGCTGAGAGCACCAGCTACCCAGCTGACCCTGGCATTGAGATCCTCTGCAAACTGGGGAAATAAGAGCCCTCAGCTTCAGTGCTCTGTCACGACCATCACAGGAGATTCACACAGGTGCCCCAGGCTCTAAGCAGCTCAGAGTGCCGGCTACTCTGTACCCAGACCAAGAGATCGTGGGGTAAAGCACAATCAGACACCCTCCCTGCAGCCTGTGGCGGTCTCTTTCCACACAGCATCTGTGTTTCAGTGACTGCCACCCACCCCACGACCGGTCCTCTCCCAGAGAGCCACTCACGCACTTCCCCGTGCCCACGTGCCCTATGTCGCATTCTGTGGGCAAGGAACACCAAGGGGCCGCCTCTGCTCCAACATCCAAGAAGGGAGAACAGTCACCAGGATGGGTAGCTACTTCCTCCAAATTCCAAGGCTCTCCTTAGAGAGGGAGTAGGAACTTCATAAACATAACAAGGTTCAAAAAGCTGGGAAATTTGCAAGTTTAACAAGGCCCCTCCCTGAGGTTACAGAGGCAGTAAACGCTTGCTGGGGAGACCCTCCATCCCCAGCTCAGGACGCAGCTTTCTAGGAGCTGTCTGTCACCCAGCCTGGGCAGGCTTTTCTTGAGTCTGCCATGGGTCCTTACCTGGGGTGAGCAGACATCTGTTGATATCGCTAAAGGAAACGTCACAGAACACACTAGAAAGCCTGCCCTCTCCCACGTCAGAGCCCAGGGCAGGAGCCAAGCCAACTAAGACAGTGCAATGAGGAATGACAGTGAAGCAGAAGCAAGCAGAAGAGCACCCAGGGGCTCCCCTGTGCCTCTGGGTGTGGGGCACTGGCCAGAGAGGGTACCAGACGTTCTCCTCTGGCACACACACACACACACACACACACACACACACACACACCACCTCATGTCCACGCATCATCACACCAGACACATGAAAAAAATAGCATTTTTTCTATTTTGAAATATTCCATTACTTTAATGATATACAGCCTGTGGATGGGGCCCAAGTCAGCACACGAAATCAATTCACACATCGCATACACCTTGAACACAGCCTGAACCAGTGTCATGCTGGGGAGATTTCCACCTGTGGCATTATGCTGGCCCTCAGTCCTTAAGATTCCGAGCTTTTCAGATTTGGGGGTTAGGAATTCTCCACCAGTGTGCAATGCAAGGTAAGAGAACACCCTTTTTGCACTGAGCAAAAGGACAGACAGATGTCAAGAAACACATTTGGGGGCATGTTGCAGAATCTGAAGTATATAGCCAGATGTGGAGGCGCATTTGGAGGTTGAGGCAGAAAGACTGTGAGTTCAAGGCCAGCCTTGGCAAGACTGTCTCAAAAATAAAAATCTAAGCCAGACATGGATTCGGCACTCAGGAGGCTAAGTTAGGCAGGAAGATCCCTGTAAGGCTGAAGCGAGGCCAGCTGGGGATACAGGGAGACCCTGTCTCCACCCTCCCTCCCTGAAGTACTGAATGAAATCAACAAAGGCTTGTTGTGACAGGGGATCTAAGCGCTGGTAGAGCTCACCCTCCATCTGGGTACCCAGCTGTGTTTCTTTTTAAGTCCAGTGGTTGTAAAGTGAGACCAGCTGTGCGCCATGGAGGGGAAGGAGGGGATGGGAAGATGGCACCAGTGAGAGGTGTCCACGTGCTGCTGTCGCCGTTGCTCCCAACCCTCCCCGGATCTCAAGAAGTGACCCACAAGCAGAGGGGACCCACTACAGGCCACGAGAGCCGGTGGAAATGCCTGAGAAGGCAGTGGAAAGCCACGTGGCCCCTCCTAGGTCAAGGTCCCCAGCTCGTACAAGCTGGTGACAGCCACTGTGTGAGGCTGTCCCTGGTGTCTGCTGCTCTCCTGGAGCCGGTACAGCAGAGGAGAGGCCCATGAGCGGCTGTACCTAGTCACCCTGCCATGTTACACAACCGAACCGCCACAGTTGTGGGTCAGCTCTAACCAGGCTGGAAGGTACTCTCCCAGCCTCAGTAGCTCCAGCCCTACATGGTGAAGCCACCACAGGGCTTCCAAAGTCATGACGGGGGCAGGGAGATGGCTCCATGGGTAAAGTGCATGAGAACTTGAGTTTGGGTTCTCACAACCCACGTAAAGTAATGGGTATTGTGCGCACATCTATCATCCTGGCGCTGGGGAGGCAGAAACGGGGACCCTGGGGCTCAATGGCTGGTTTAGCTGAATCAGTGAGTGCCAGGTTCAGTGGGCGGAGAGTGACAGAAAGTCTCCCGCCATCCACCTCTGGCCTCCACACATATAAACACACACTTACACATGCATGCTCACACACACACATATGCCCACACAAATGAACATGTTCATGTGTGCATACACATGAACACGGCCAGCACCGAAAAATGTCCTGTGTGGCAGGAACTACGCTGTGTGTTCTGGAGCAACAAAGAGGTCCCCAGCCCAGTATGCTAGGAGGGTGACACCAGGGAGCACAGTCTTGTAGTCCAGTGAGGCCGATGAATGGGGCTGTGTTTCCATCTTTAGTAACGACAACATAAGTGCTAGAAAAGGCTTCAGAATAGCTCAGACATGAAAACCTCCAGGCAGAAACGCCCCAGGACACCAGCACTTATTCTGGAGAATGTGACACACTCCGCTGGGTCTCTTCTGAAAGCAAGGGACAGTGTGCATCCAAGTCCTAGGTCCCCATCATTTTCACAGCGAGATGTCCATACTGAGCCTTCTAGTCCCTCTGCAGAAATGTCAGTGCTCATTATATCTGACAGTCTTTTTCAGCTGAAATAAAACCCGTGCCCACAGCTCACAGTCTGAGTGGCTACTGTGAATAAAGCAATCTGTCACTCCCATAGGCCTGTTCTCCAGGCCCTTCTGTGATTGATATCTACTTTAAAAATGGAATCCACTGTCTCCCAGTGTGTGCCAGGATGGTGGAAACCTAGCCTGCTTGGCGGTGCTCTTGGGATGGAAGTGGTGAGGTGGCTGAGACCCCTCCTCATCAGACACCTCAGGAGGTGGGGGCTGACAAGGGCTGCCCGAGGGAGCTGGCAGCCTCTCTGGATTCCACACTGGAAACCCAAGCTGCTGACTGCCTTGGGTTTCCAAACACAGGCCAGAGATCCAATTCTGCCTGCTCAGGGGCTTTGCAGTGACCCAGTTTCCCTGCACAGCTGCTCCTGGTGGCGGCGCAGCCCTGAATCTCCAGAGTTCACACACTACTGGGGACTCTGGTTTCAGCTGCACCCCGGAGCTCTGCGGGTGAGCTGGAGGAGAAACCCAGGGGGTGACGGAGCTGCGGGTTAAGAGTGTGTGCCAGCTGGGCTGGGGGGATGGCTCAGGGGCAACGTGCTCACCTCTAAAACATGGAGACTCAGGACCAGTCCCTGGAACACAGGTTTCAAAAAGCCAGGCATGCTGGCACACGCTTGCAATCCTAGAGGTGGGGAGGTGGAGAAAGGAGGATCCCTTAGGGCTCACTGGCCAGCCAGGTTAGCCTGATAAGTGAGCTCCGGGGTCAGTGAGAAACCCTGTCTAAAAAGGAAAAAGATGTAGAGTGCATGAGGAGCAACACCTGAGGTGGTCCTCTGACCTTGACACATGTGCACAAAGCCAGTGAGCCACTATGGAAACACCAGAGCCACGCCAAGCTGACTCTAGGTTGAAAGTATCCAACTGTCTTGCCACATGACAGCAGCGACTGTCAACATGGGGTGGGAATAGTTTTAAGGTAAAATGTAACTGAGTGAAAATGTCACAGTGAGCCTGGCATGGTGGTACATGCCTTTAGTCCCAGCACTGGGGAAGCAGAGGTAGGAGGATCACTGTGAGTTCGAGGCCACCCTGAGCAGCGAATTCCAGGTCAGCCCGGGCTAGAGCAAGACCCTACCTTAAAAAAACAAAAAGCCTGCACACACACACGTGTTGGGGTATTTCATGGTGTGTACACTCTGTACACGTGCACTGGTGTGGGGGGGCATGTGCTGTGCATGAGACACGTGTGGCTGTCTGTGTGTTTGCACATGTAGATAGATGTACTGTGTTGAGTGGGAGGTGCATACAGTATTCGTGGAGCGGTTGTGGTTTGTGAGGAGACATGTGTGTGGTGTGCATGCTCTAGGTTGTGCATACATGCTGTGTTGTCTGGGGTGCGTATACATAGTGTACTGTGCAATGGATACCACACGTGGGATAACACATCTAGGCTGAAATCTTGGTTTCCTCACACCCAAGAGCAAGCTTTGTGTCCTCTCTGTTCTGAAGGCCCTCACTGTGATCGGCTGGGACCGGCTGAGCCAGCTTAAAGCCACAGTTGGGATGCCACGTCACATGCAGAAAGCACCAGCATGGCCATCATCAAGAGGCCACCAAGAAGAGCAGTGTCACTCTTGTCCCATTCCCTGGGTTTTCAACCTCTTTCCAAGTCCTCACTCGGCAGAGTGAGTGACAGAGGACCCTCAAAAGCCAGACTGTGTGCTCAGCTTCCCTGACACACTGGAAGAGCCTCTGACCCCTGGATGCAAAGACAGGGCCGAGAACCTGGTGGCTCCAAAGATATTCAGGTAGAAGGAAGGCATTTTCCACATCTTGTTTTTTTTTTTTTTTTTTTTTACATATACAGTTTTTTTTTAATTGTCCATAATGAGTTACCATCTTGGTTTGTTGATTGCACAATTACAGACATTCCCTGAAACTCACAGAGTGGTACATTTTACTATGTACGTTACACCACAGTAAGTCATCCAACTGCCAAGCTAAAGCAAGCTGAAATAGAATTTGTAATTTTTTGTTTATTTAGTTGTTGGGGGCACTCCACAATCTTGCAGCTGTGAAAGAATACATGTCTGGCTTTCTGTGGGTGGCTGGAGAACTGAACCCTGACTGGCAGGCTTTGTGAGCAAGCACTTCTAACCACTGAGCCATCTTCCCAGCCCCAACAAGATCTCACATAGTCCAAGCTGGCCTCAGACATGCTATGTGGCTGAGGATGACCTAAACTTCTGGTCCTCCTGCCTCCACCTCGTATGTGTAGGATTATAGACAACATGCGCGCGCGCGCACACACACACACACACACACACACACACACACACACACACAGATAACACACCAGGAATTTGTGTCAGAAATGCAACCTTGATTTAACATTCAAAAATTCAGGAAAAGATGATGACACCAAAACAAATCAGAGACTAATTGCGAGGGGGAAGAAACATGGGGGAGGGGGGAAGGAATAATGTTTTATGGTCTATAATTATGGAAGCTATGAATAAAAATAAAATTTAAAAACAAATATATTATTATACAAATAGGAAAAATTTGCAAACCTAGTTATAATACCTTTCAAATCCATGAAGTTATGAATAGATGTGAGAAGATGTATACAAGACCTATGTACTTACGACCGCAAACACCTAGGGAAAGAAAGGAAGAAAGACGACAGGCATCAAATCTGCCGGTCAGAGCACTCTGAGAAGCCCACGCCATCACAGCCAACATCCAGGCATGCTTTCTGCAATCTGGCAGACCATTTCTGTACTGTAGGGAGAAGCAAAGACTCTGAAACTAACACTGCAACTTGAAAATGATACAAAACTGTGCCACTGTCTGGCCTCAAGGGTCACAGCAAAGTAAGTCACCTCGATGCACCAGAGGCAGGCGCCTGGGCAGGAAAACCCCGGGGAGCAAACAGCACCCAGCACCCAGATGATAATGACCAGGGACACACAAGTCCCAAACAGCTCAGGGAGAAAGGAAGAAACTACATGCTGACCAGGGAGCCTCAGTCCTCAGCTCTTTCTAGAGCAAAACGGAACTGGATAATAGGTCTACACCTACCTACAAACTGAAGCAAAGATTGCAGAGGAAAACAGGAAAAATATTTAGGAAAGGGGCTAGGCAAAAAAAAAAAAAACATTTTAGAAACAAATGAGTTCAAGTCAGGCGAGAAGATGATGCACTGCTGAAATACCCCAGAACTCAGGAGTTGGAATAAGAAAGGTCGGGAATCCAAGGCCAGCCTGGGCTACATGAGACTCTGTTCCAAACCAAACAATAAAATTAATGAACTGGATTTACCAAAACTAAAGATGTTGACCCTTTGAAAGATGTCATTAATAAGAGAGGAAAGTCAGCTGATGGGGCTTTAAACTGTAATATGCAAAGAACCCCTGCACCTCAAATGAAGTGAGTGACCCTAATTCAAAAGGGAATGACAGAGACATCCCAAGATAATAAACACACCCAGGTTGTCATGGTTTGATCCTCAGCTGATGGCAGTTTGGATTTTATAATGGAGCTGTGTTGTTGGGGGCAGACTTATGGGGTTATAAGCCAGCTTCCCCTTGCCAGTGTTTGGCACACCTTCCTGCCGCTGTTTGCAGTGCTGTGGCAGAGGTGATGTCCAGCCCTCTGCTCATGCCATCGTTTTCCCTGCCAGGATGGAGTCTTCCCCTCGAGTCTGTAAGCCAAATAAACCCATTCCTCCACAAGCCGCTTTTGTTTGGGTTCTTTCTGTGCAGCAACTAGAAAGTTGACTGCAATACAGGTCAAAAGTAACTGACACATAAATAAAATCTCAGTGACCCCACACAACACAACATACCACCAGAATAGCTAAGATTGAAAGGCAGACAACAGGGCTGGAGAGATGGCACAGTGGTTAAGGTACTTGCCTGCAAAGCCTAACAACCCAGGTTTGATTCCCCAGTACCCATGTAAAGTCAGATACACAAGGTGGCACATACATCTGGAATTCGTTTGTAGTGTCTAGAAGCACAGATGTGTCCATTCTCATTCTCTCTGGCTCACTCTCTCTCTCACACAGAGATAAATAAAAAATTATTTATTTGCAAACAGAGAGAGAATGGCCATGCCAGGGCCTTTAGCCACTACAAATGAACTCCAGATGCATGTGCCACTTTGTGCATCTGTCATTATGTGGGCACTGCGGGATCGAACTCAGGAGGTTAGGTTTTGCAGGTGAGAGCCTTAACCTCTGAGCCATCTCTCCAGCCCATAAAAATATGTTTTTAAAGACTGACAATAGCAAGAGCTGGCAAGGAAGTGGGGGGATACAAGTCCATGCCGCTACCTTCAAAGATGTCAGGGCCAGTTCTTCAGAATGGAACAACATCTGACATGAACTCTGCGGTCCTGTGCCTGAGCAGTTTCCTTAAGGAAACAAAAACACACGGAGATTTGCCCATGAAGGCTCACAGGACTTTTGTGCAATTTTTTTTTCCATTTAAAAATATTTTTATTTATTTGCAAGCAGAGATAGGAAGAGACAGAGGGAGAGAAAAAGAGAGAATGGGCACGCCAGGACCCTCTGCTGCTGCAAACTCCAGACATATGAGCCACTTTGTGCAACTGGCTTATTGGGGGCCCTGGGGAAAGCTGGGCAAGCAGGCTTCGCAATCAAGTTCCTTGAACGGCTAAGCCATCTCCGCCGCCCTAATGTGTGATGTTGTTTGTGGTAAAATACACTTCAGATGAAACTTTCCACTTTACAGTGGCATCTAGTGTATCTACAATGACAGTTCTAGGCTTGTGCATGTAGCTCAACGGTTGGAAGAGCTTTTGCCTGGCAGGCCTTGGGTTCAATCCCTGGCACTCCCATGCCATCCTCCCAGCCCTGGCAACTAACAATGTGTTTCTGATTCCAGGGCTTCGCCTAAACATTGCCTTAAAATGCAGTCACGTGTTATATTGTCTTGACTCTGGCTGCTTTCACTTAACAGTGTTTCAAGGGTTGAACTACACACACACACACACTCACACACACACACACACACGTCAGCTCCTTTAGATTAAGAGTCCACATGTGCATCCATCACACTTTGCTTATCGGCTCATCTGCCAATGGATAGGTGAGTTATTTCTACCTTTTGAGTCTTTTGAACTATGAAACGTCATGTTTTAGTTTTTGTTTCTAATTTTTAAAAGAATATTCATGGGCTGGAGAGATGGCTCAGCGGTTAAGGCACTTGCCTCCAGTGCCTAAGGCCCTGGGTTCAATTCCCCAGGACCCACATGGGCCAGGCCCACAAGGTGGTGGCCCTGGTGTTCTCTCTCTCTCTCTCTCTCTCTCTCTCTCTCTCTCTCTCTCTCTCTCTCTCTCTCTCTCTGCTTAAAAATAAAACATTTTTTAAAAAAGGAATATTCATAAAAGTGGCAGTGCTGGGTCACAGGACATTTAGTCTTTCTGAGGAACCCTCAAACGGATTCCCAAAAAGGCGGCACCATTTTCCAATGCCATCGGCAATGTTGGAGGGTTCAAATTTCTCCACATCCTCAGCAACACGTGCTCCACAGCCCTTGATCAAAGCCAAAATGTGAGTGTGACATGGACTTGGGATTGTGACTTGTACTGCCCCCCCCCCACGCCTGGGCTCTCCAAAGGTTTCAGGGCGTCTACCTTCCTTGGTTACCCATCCTTTCGTGGCGTTTCACCCCAGAACCCTTCACTGGGAAACCACCCAAGCACCCACAGGTGAATGAACAAACCAAGGCTTGCCATGGCTCCCTGGACTCCCAGAGCAGTGTGTAAGAATCTCTGAATCATGGGCTGGGGGATGATGGCTCAGTCAGTGAGGTGCTTGCTGTCACCTTCCCAGGGCCACCAAGACCATCCAGAGGGTTAAGAACTATTGATCCGCCCACTGCCTCATGGAAGCCAACACTTGCTATTGACTGGTATAGAGGCCCAAGGAAATCAGACCCCTGGAAGCAGACCCATTCTTTGAGATAGATTTATATATAGTTCTATGTGCTCCCGGAGGAGTGAGTGATATGGGTGTGACAGAGCTCCAGATGCATGTGCCACTTTGTGCATCTGGCTTTTTATGTAGGTGCTGGGGAACTGAACCCAGGCTGGCAGGCTTTGCAAGCATGAGTCTTTAACTGCTGAGCCAGCTCCCCAGCCCAAGTTGGATTTTATAGTTAGGACAATTTCACCATCAATACACAGGCACATAGAAAACAAACAGCAAGTTCTTTCCTGCCTCCTCCTTCTCCCCAACACTCCCATGCACACACACACACACACACACACACACACACCTTTCACGTTCTCCTGCATTTATACTCCACTCACTCCATGCATCTGTACAGGTTCACATCTCCACTTCCACTCTCCCCTCTTGCACACTCCCCACACACTTGTGCAGTTCACACTCATTTCCACTATCCACAGGCTTGCATGTCCACGCACACTTCTCCCCACACTGCATATGTCCACACCCACTTCCACTCCCCACATACATACACGTCTTACTCAACCTGCTCTACACTGCCTTGCACACATGCTTTTACTCCCGCCCACATGTGCACACACCCCTGCATTACAGTGTGCACACTCACCCTCCACACATTCTCTCAAGCTTCAACACTTAATAAGTTTAATTTTTTAAAATTCTTTATTATTTTATTTATTATAGCAGAGAGGGGGAGAGAACGTATGGGCATGCCAGGACCTTCTGCCACTGCGAACGATCCCCAGCTGTATATGCTGCTTTGTGCGTGCGGTTTTACATGGGTACTGGGGAATCAATCCTGGGCCATCAGGCTTTGCAAACAAGTGCCTTTAGTGGCTGAGCCATCTCTCCAGCCCCCTCATGCTTTTCCTCTACAAAATTTGCATCCTTGAACTCTCCTATCCTTCCATGTTTACTGTAAGCTACACGCATGTTTACTTAGACACACGCACTCTCCCATCCAAACATGCAGGCATACATGCAGTCCCCTGCATTCGGAGCTGCATCCAGAGGCTCAGTGCGCCCCCAGCCCCTGCTCCACGAGACTGCCCACCACCATCTGCAGAACACATGGGAACACATGTATGTGCTCTGTACTCACAAAGACCAAGTGCCTACGTGTGTGCATGTACATCCTCCTGTATCCCTCCAGTAGCTTCACGAAAAAGGGATCCGCATGTTGGAAGGATCTGGGGATCCTCCACAATTAACTTTTAATTAGGGAATATTTTCAAAGGTGCACACCAAAGTGGCCAGGTACCCTCCACTATATCCCTTCCCAGGAAGCCCCACTCAAGTGCCAGCTCCCTGCTAAGGACACTAATCTGAGGCAGATCCCAAACACCCCCTGGTGTCACCTGCCACACTCAATGTCATTGCCAAAGGACAAAGATCATCTTAACACAGCCACTCTGTGAGCTCAAAGAAAGCCTCAACACCATTCACCTAACAAATGTCCACCTGTCCCATGAGCATCCTAAAAGAAAGAGACTCTTGGGTCACAGGTGGATCTGCCCAGAAGGCCTGGGAAGCCAGCCATCTCCAGGTACCACACAGGGTAAGGGAGCAGTGGCTACTCTCATGAGCAATGTCTGGGAGTTTAAACCAAACGGCAGAACCCTGGTCCCCAAGGCTCACCAGGACCCTGCAAATAAGGCAGGGGCGGTTGCTGACAAGGCCAGGGGCTGGCTTTGGTGTGGCACCACCAACAAGCAAAGGCACTCAGGGAGGGATGCACCATCACTAAGAGCAAAACAGCCAACCAGTTCCTCCTGAAGATCACCTTCACGGGCAGCACGCCTTGGCTTCTGAGAGGCCCAATGGCTCATCCTCCACACACGGCCTAACAAATCACCATGTTGTCTGCATCACCGCTGGGCAGGAAAGTTGCACCAAGGCCCCATCAAACATCCCACGCCACGTGCACAAGAACTTGCCTGACCAGTCCAGCTTCTGGGTCACACCCTAACTCATTCAGGGACAGCCATGCCCCACGGGAGATGGTATACAAAAAGTGACCCAAACTGCACCTGCCAAGCCCAGAGTGGACCCAAGCCAAGGGACCCCACTGCCTGAGCCTCAGTATTTCTTATAATTCTTTCTAGAACGGTGAGCATTGGGGGGGGGAATAAACTGGGTGTGGTACCCCTGTAATCCCAGCATTCAGGAAACTGAGGCAGGAGGAATTCAAAGCCAGCATGGGTTACAGAGAGGGAAGGAGGGAACTGCCCCCATCTGGGAACTGCCTGCAGGCTGTGGTCCGGAGAGCTGGAAGTCGTTGACCCAAGCACCTTTCCTTCAGGAGTCCTTTGAACCAAGCAAGTTCTAAGCATGAAGGAGATTGCTTTAGGTTACAGAACATCAGGAATCAATTTCCCTTCCAGGGTACTGCAGGGCTAACCCAGGGATAGTGGGGGATGTCGGGAAGAAATGACACAGGACCCAGCTCCAGGCGAATCCCACATGACCCAAGAGATTATGGCCACCATAGTCTGGCCACGCCCATCCCTCCCAAGGCAAGCTCCCTCCAGAAGCATAGTGGAGGGACCCGGGCGGAAACATCGATCTTCAATGCATTATTGATTGTGTGGCCATTAGCGTGCATTCCCCAGCACTGGCCCGCACACCGGCCTGGGATGGGGAAGGCGGTTCTGGATACCATCCACCCTGGCTCTTCTGTCAGGAGGAGCAACCTTCCACAAGTGAACGATGCCCTGGACTCACTGGATAGCTGGAACAGCACGGTCCATTGTAACGTACCCCAAAGTACCACCTGCCAGGACTCCAGTCACGTGGGGAGGGGGTCTCTGTAATGCAGCCTGGGCCCGTTAGGAGTGGGTTGCCCGCAGGAGTCTGCAGACCACAGGGGCTCAATTTCAAAGGGTGGACAACCTTAGGCAAGCCCATCACAGGGAGGGGCCCCCACCTCAGGGAGAGCTCCAGGTCTCACTACATAGTGAAAGAAAGAGACCCTGGGCAAGGCGCTTCTCCTGACGCTGGAGACGAGCTTTTATCTCTCTTTGTTTTACTTGCTGAGTTACTAGAGACATTCATCAGCCTGAAGATGTGGAAGGACAGCCCCTGCCCACAGAAACCTCTCCAGCTATTCCATCCCCCTGGATGATCACCATGACATGATGTACACAGACACCAACCGTCAAAGTGACAATCAGACCATTATGGCCTCCACTAAGCTCTCCCCCCACCTCTAGCCAAGGCTGCCTATTTCTGGGACACAGTAAACATTCCCACATAACCTTGCCTTGCTCCAGGCCTGAGGCACATAGGAGGTGACAGGCCACTGGTGTCACTTCACTCCCTGGAAAGGCAACTTCCGTCTGGTAGAGCCTGGTGGACATGAAGAGACTCAGAACAGCAGGGTCAGGTGGCTGGCCCCAGGCCCCACATCCAGTGAGGGCATGGCCACCCACAGGCCTGGGAGGTGCCCAACACTGCGAGGTTTTCAAAACAAAAAAGCAGGGCACGTTCATGTGGCAGGCGCCCCGGAAAGCAGGGACGAGCTCTTCACCACAGGCCTCATTGGAAGCAAGACTCCCAGCCTCCCAAGAGAGTAAAGGAAATAAATACGGAGGGCAGCTACGCGCTCGGCTCGGTTTTCCACGGCACGACTGGCAGAGCTCCATATTGCCAGCCCCCTGCAGCTCACCGGGTGGCCGCAACAGGTGCAGCCCCAGCTAGGGCTCGTGGTTCGGACGGTTCTAGAATATTGTCATCCAAATCCCAAAGGAGGCCTCGGCCTGGCAGCCTCCACTGCCAAGGCGGTGGCGACGGTGCCTGCAACGAGGTGCCCCACCTGTGTGAGTACACCGCGCCGCATCCGGTGCTCCGAGGGCTCGGCGACAAAAATAGCAGCCGCCCGGGGCCCGGGGCCCGGAGCCCGGAGCCCGGAGCCCGGAGCCGGGCTGGCTGCGCCCGGGCCTCGCCCAGCGGGCCGGTCCCTCCGGGCCTGCCCCGAGGTCCCCGGGCTGCGGGGCCCGGCCGCACGCGCGGCTCCGGCCCGGTGGCTATTGGCCGCGCGCCCGCGTCGCCGCGCCGAGGAGAGGAGCCACCTGCGCGCGGGGACCGAGCGGGCCGGGGAGGCCGGAGGAGCCGGGGTCGAGATCGGGGTCCCGCGCGGTGCGAGGGGGGTGCTGGGTCTGCGGAGGGGGCGATCCCCGAGGCACCCCCGGAGAGGCTGCCGCCGGGGCGCGGGGCTTGGCGGAGGAGTCTCCCGGGAGGGATCCGCGGAGGGTCCCCGCCGCCCCGCGCACCTGCCCGGCCCCGCGCGCGCTCGCCCCGCGGCTTACCTGGAGCGCGTCCCGCCCCGCGCCGAGAACCGGGCGCCGGGAATGGCGGCAGCGGAGGCCGAGATCCGGGAGCGACGGGCGGCGGGGAGCCACCGGCGGCGCGGGGATGCTGCGGCCGCGAGGGCGCGGAGGCCGGCGTGGGGACCCAGGGCGCGGGGCGCAGGCCCCTCCCCCGTCCTCCTCCCTTCCCGCCCGCTCCCCTCCCCCGCCCCGCGGCCCTCCCTTCGCCCCTCCCCTTTCTCCTCTTCTCTGCTTCTCCTCCCCAACCCCTCCCCTCCCCGTTCCTGCTCTTCTCTCCTCCTCCCTCTCCTCTCCTTCCCTCCCTCCGCTTCCTTCACCTTCCCAAAGCTTCTCTCTTCCCCTCCCTTTCCTCCCCTCCTCTTCTCCCTTCTCCCTCCACCTTTCTCCCCTCCCTCCCCCCTTCCGAGGCCTGGACCAAAGGCTACACAGGCCTGGTCTCTTGGGCAAAGCACGGATTCCCAACCAGAGAGGCACTCTCACCGCCTTCATAGCTGGACCCAGTGAACCAACTTGCCCTT
>PVHP010034595.1:0-18980 GCA_004024765.1 Zapus hudsonius
CATCTATTAGATGCCAAGATGCATCTATTAGAAAATATTGATAGCAAGGCTGGAGATCATGGCGTAGATAGGACATGTCTTAAAAATTCCACAAGGATTTGAGCTTTTTCAATCTCTTCATTTTCATACAATATGACACTGAAAACTGTGATTGTTAGTTTAGGGTGAGGATACTCTAAATACTTACGATACTACTCTCAAAGCTTCCTGTCTGCTTGAAGTTGTCATATATGTATATAATGTATTTTCACCTTATTCCCACAAGTATCCTGTCTTATCTCAACTCCCCTTCGTCACACTCTTCTTCCTCCCCATTAATCCTATCATACTTTCATGCCATCTTTTTTTCTTTTTTATTGTCCATAATGAGTTACATTGTTTAGTGGGCCAACAATGAGCTGTTATCCCCAATTCCTCATTGCCCCCCTTCCCCATCCCCAATCAGCTGGATATCCTGCTCCGTGGGCCATCTGGATCAGTCTTTGTGGTAGGGGACCATGGATAGCCCAGTCTTCAGCCGGGTTCTCATGACCCAGCTGTGTTGTTACTGAGGGTTGCCAAGTCTCTGATATTCTCCCCCACCATGGCTCTTACAATCTTTCTGCCCCCTCTTCCGCTCAGTTCCCTGAGTCATGCCATCTTTTTAACCCATTGAGTTAAGTCAAGGATGCTTGAATGTTCACAGATGGAAGGTTAGGGTTAGGGTTAGGGTTAGGGTTAGGGCTAGGGTTAGGGTTAGTTGCTACCCCACAGATGAACCTCAAATTTCTCTCCCTCTGGGAGGTCTGGATTCTCATGTGTCCTTCCCCCCATCAAAGATGAAGTTCATACTTTTATGTTTTTAATCCAAATTAAACATTTTCTCAGATGAATATGGATTCTCATATTTCATTTATAGGAAACAAAAAATTATTGTGCTGATTTGGTTTTCTTCCTGGACGTCAGGCTGACATTGTCCTTGACTATTTTCTTCTGCTTAGATGGTAAGCTTCATGAATTTGTGTTTGTTCTCCATTAAAACCTGCCACATTGTACTCTATCAAGTGAACACTCATAGAATAATTGAAAAGTTAGACTGACCAGCTTGTGTATATGACAACTACTTAATTATCTAATTTCATTAACCAGTATTTGGAATAAAATTAATCCTTAGTCAAATTTGCTACATTAATTTTTGGTTATTAGTGCCTTCATGGAACTATGAATATACTTCATCAAAATAAAATCTGCATTTTTCTGAAAAATGAAATATGCATATTTGCATGTTGTTGGTAAGGAAGAGATTGATAAAGTCTAGGAGCAAATAAATGGCTCAGAGAACCCAGCAGGCCCTTGGTGAGGACAGACATACTTATTGTTGATCTAACAATAGTTCCAGAAAAAAAATCACTGCCAGTTGTTAAGAGCTCTAAAAAGGCCAGGAACTGTGCTAGATTCTTTGTACACAGAAACTTCTTTCAATTGCTTTAGTTTTTACATCTGTTAATACCCCAAGTATGTGCATGTGTATAGAATTAGTTTTTTTTTTTTAAGTTAAGATTGTGTAGGCATTGCTAGATAGAGTGATGACATGGTTTGTTGCATTCCTGAGTTCTGGTCCTTAGCCCTGAACAAATGTTATATTTCATTTTGTCTTCTCTCTTGCCCCATATCAAGAGGAAGATTCAATGATGGCTTAGTCTATCAGCTGTATTGGATTCTCACAGCCAGATTTATAGGACTAAATACTTAAAAGGTCAGAGGGGACTTAATCAATATTCTCCTGCTGTGATGTACAGCCAGACATTCATTGGATGTAAGTGTTCTCTCAGGCTAGGTGTCCTTCTCTCACAGCTTCCCACAGCATTCTGAGGAGGCTGTGCACTGACCTAAGTGCCCATCAGAGGCATGCCACTGTTTCCAGCCCTTTCTAATGTGGGTCACAACCAACTTGTTAATCATTCTTTCTTGCTCCTAAGAACTTCTTGTCCCCACCCCTCCTGCTGAATGGTTTCCATGATTGTGATCAAGATTTCAGCATTCCTAGAAAAAGTCAATGCAGAGATAAGCAATATGTATATATTTTAAGAAATGGAATATAGTTCTCCATATCATTAGCTGTATTGGTTATAAAAATGTTTCTTTAGTTAATTCCAAGTATGAACAGAAGTCTGCTTATTTGTGCCTTTCCCTGCCACCACCTGCTTTAGCTCATTCAAAAATAACCTATCTCTCTTGTCCTTGATGAGAACAAAATTAAAATGAAAGAAGAGGAGGAGTGTGGAAAGGAAACTGAAAGAAAGAGAAGGGAAGAAGAGAAAGGTCAGGGGAGATAAAGAGGATGGGTGAGAGGAGGGGAGTGGAAAGCTGTTTTTAGAAATTGTTATCCAATATAGAAGGCCTCTGTGGAAATGAAAGCCTGGCTCTAGTACCAGATTTCTAGATTTTTCTTTTTTTTATTTAAACAAACTTCTTAAACATTCACCTCTTTCTTTCTTCCCTTTCCTTTTCTTCTTTTTTTGTTCTTTCTTTTTTTCTTTTCTCTCTCTCCCTCCCTCCCTCATTTTCTTTCTTCCTTTATTTCTATTGAGATGAAGAATCAGAGAACTTTAGGCAAGGCCATGCTTGCAGAAGCAACTACCTAAATGAAGAGAAGAGTCCATGCAGGTCACATGAATTGATGAGAACAAGCTGCAGGATACGCTGACTCCCTCTGAAGAGCAGCAACACACACACACCAGTGTTCCTAGTTTCACACTGTACTCACATTTGCCCTCTTCTTATCCAGCACGCTGATCTGCCTCATACTTTAAGATTCGGTTCTAATGTCAATAGGCCCTTTAAGATTTCTGGGTTCTTTTTATATTAGACTCACCTTACTCTGTAGCATCTCTCTACTAAAACTTTTTTTTTCTCTTTTACTCATTGGTTATTTCATTTTATTCCTTACTCATTGATGGCTTACAATCCTGCTTCCTCTAGCCAAATACTTGGGTTGTAGAAATTTGATCAGAGTTCACTGAATAAATTACAAAAACTACTTTTAAAAATATCTTAAAATCTATCATGAAGTACTTCCCAACACCAAATTGAGAACTCCTTGAAGAGAGACTCCTTTCATTCAAGTTTAAGTCTATAGAGCTCTTCCTCTATGTCAGATGACACTGTGGAAGGAAGTGAATGGAACCAGAGAAAAGATGATACCAAGACAACAGAATGGGAATGTGATGGGGAGGGACACCTGTTCCCAAGTGTCAGAACTCCTGAGTGGCTCATTTCTGTAAGGAGGCTCCCTACAAAACTCTATTTGCCACTTAGTGTTAGATGAGCCTCAGTTATCACTAGACGGCAAGACAGGACTAAAAACAGAGTAAGAGGTACCCCAAGTACCCAAGCAGAAAAGCTGAGAACAGGGGGTGAGAGGTAACACCCTCCCTTCAGTCTTATAGTCACACAAGGAGCAGAAGTAACTAAGCTATAAGCCAGACTGACTGAGGGATGCTTAAGGCACAAAACGTACTAGCATAGATGTGAAGACCTCAAAGCTGTGGCTGAAAGCAGTAAGCTTCCAGGAGACACAGTCCGCCACTGCCAGGAATCAGAGAGGCAGAGGAGCAATCCATCACTGCCTTCCAGATGACAGACTCTCCTGCCAGGCATGTTCAGGAGATATAGGTCAGTAGTGGCCATTGCTTCCCTTAACTCCCTGTGGAATAAACATGTCCCATAGCATGAAACACATCGCTCTTTCTCCCTGGTCCCTGGTACATAATTCTGAAAGTTCTTAGACTTTTCTGAGTTACAGGAATATCTTTTGTTAATTATAATGAGCCACTTGCCATCAGATGTGAGGACTCTACTGAGTTGACTTGGAGTGTGAACATAGAAATGCTGAGGATGAGGGTGATCACTAATAAGACCATGTGATGACAACCTACCTTAATTCAGGAAACAGGTGAAGAGAGGATTGAGCTCTATAAAACTCTTGAACAACTAGATTTGATGAGCAAGTGTTGATAAAAGAATAGGTTTTCATTTAAGTGTTTTTCTTTTATTCCACATTATATTTATACCAATGCAAACATATATAAATATTTTAATAAACTGTCACTTTATCCAAAAGCTAGCATACCATACACAATATTCAGCCTATTTTTATATTTTATTTGTTCATGGCATGCTTCTTTTTAAAAATAATGTTGTTGGGAACATTAACATATGAACATACTATAAATTGGCCATATTTCCCATTAGGTTTTTCCTGTGTGTTTTTTAATAAAAACTTAGACAAAATGTAAAAATTAAATGGAGATTAGTTTTGAGAATATTTCAAAAGTCACTTCAAGATGGCTACAAAGCTCATTTATGAATGTGTTATTGGGAAAATACAATGCACCATGGTAGGAGACAAGCCAAGGCTCAGCAAAGTCTGGGACTTGCCCAAGTCCAGGCAGGAAATTGCCTGCCAACCCAAACCCAGGACTATCTGAATCTAAACCCCTGTTCTTCTCCACCATGCCATTATGCACATTAAAGAAAAATACAGCACAATGGTACTGCTTCCTTTTGTTTTTTCTTAAGTAGCTTTCAAAACTCTGAAAAGAATGCCCAAAACTGTAAGCACTTAATTTCCAAAGGAAAATAATTTTAAGCATAATATTCATGTGCAATTTGAAGTGCTTGACTACCTGAGATTATATAAAGGTCTGTTAGAGCCAAACCTTAAATATTTGAAAATATTTTTGCTATGTCAGGTTCTAAATGGTGAGTTGAGATAAGCTCCCCTTTTCCACTTTCATTGCTTGTCAAGTACTTACCAAGCACTGATGAATTTCCACCATAGATTTAGAACAGGCTACTGGGAAAAAAATGTATGTTCAAAGTATAAGTCAATACAGTATTGCTTTTCTTGTTTATGATACCCTGTATACCTTATGATACCTTTTTGCTTTCTTTGAAACAAAGCAATGTAAAAATGTCTTTCTTTGGGGATATCCTTCAACCTCCTGAATTTCTGTTGTTCTTATTTATAAGTCTGCTGTTTAATTGAGAGACTTTATGTGGTATCCCTCTAGACAAAATCAAATATCAAGGTAAGAATAAACTATCAGGAAAAATAACTACTTAGATAATTTATATGACTAGTAATACAAAATAAAATTCAATGACCCCCAAATATTCTACATCCCTGTACTGTAAAACTTCTGATTTTCTCAGACAAATCCATCCATTTGCATTTCCTAATCTTTACTGGTTACATAAACTGCTCAGAATTAAAACCATGTTTTTCTAAGCACACTAGAGCCCACTTGAATCTAAGTAAAAGTATAGTCAACACATGGTTCCTTTGGATATTTATCCCTTTATGTCAAAGCACATAGTCTCTCTCAAGAAACCTCAAGGAAAGTGCAAATCAAAGGCTAAATTAACTTCCTAACAAAATCAACAAACTAAACAACAACTAAAAAATAGCAATAAGATATTCACAAACTTCTTTTCCCCCAAAGAGAAAATAAAATGCATTGAAAGTGGAAATTGTCTCCTATGAAAATCTGTCATACCTAGTATCAATGTTATGACCTTACCTACCAAGCAATCCAGCAAACACAATTCTATCATTACTTACACTGATTGTCAAAGGACATGACCACTTAACTAGTTCACTGCTGATAGCTCATGTAGAAGCTCTACAAATTGAAATTATGAAGCCCAAGAGGGCAAGTAATGCTCACATGTGTGCTCAGTCCAAACAGACACACATTAACAACCTGAGCTCTATCCTTGTATAAATGGCTCCCTAGGAACTACATTCTACTATGTCACTGTGACCTTTCTTCATATGTAGTCATTCCGTCCTCTTCTTTCTCTTTGATAGGGTATGCTGTTAGAAAACTTGCTATTTTCAACTATATTTTCTATTTTCCTTCTTTGAATTTCTTTTTACTATGCCAATGACCAAAGTGATACTTCATCATTTTCAGTATATACCGGATGAAAAGTTTGGCCATTCTCAGGATTAGAAGTGATGATTAATGTCCCCTAGAAGGAAAGTCTTTCTTCCATATGCCTTGCACTCATGTTCTCTGTTACCATCTACGAGAGAGAGAGAGAGAGAGAGAGAGAGAGAGAGAGAGAGAGAGAGAGAGAGAGAGAGAGAGATGGTAGGTGGTATATGCATGCCAAATGACATCACCTAAATCACAACCAAACAGTGAGACCATGACAATGGGTGTGGAGACATTGATTTTTAAATTTGTTTGTAAGCTTTCCCTTCATCTACCTTTTTCTTTTATCTTGCATTGAGTTCTCTTTTAAATGTCTATAAACATCTCTAATTTCAGAGATTTGGATAAGTAGTTATTTTCAGTTCCTGACTGGTTTTACTACTTTATTCTACAAAGAGAAATGATTTAAAGAAAACTCTCCCTAAAGAATTTTATAAAAATTCGACCTTTTTTTTCTTCTCATAATAAAAATGATGTGGAGATCAAACTGAAAAAGAAATATTTGCTGAATGCCCTACCTATATTCAGTACATTACTTTGAATTTTTGGAGGAAGAGACTTAAGACAGCAATGGTTTTTGCACAGAGGGAATTTATTTCTATTTAAAATTAGCACATGAAATAGGAAAGAAACAAGGTCAAGGACTCATTGATTTCTTATTCTTAGTCAGAATGGCACATGGTTCAAAAAGGAAGCTCTCTGTAGAAATATTGAAAAGCTTCTATTGGCTGTGGGACCATGAATGGGATAAAATGATGGCTTAACTCATATGTCTTACAGAAACATGTGTAATTCAAGTATATGCAAAGAAGGGTAATTATCCCCATACATGTATTGCCTCTGCTTCTAAATTATTTTTCTTCTAATTTAAGTCATTTAGCAATTGAATACTATCCCATAAAAATGGGGGGCTTTGTTCCTCTGGCTATTCAAATATGGATGGATGCTGTTGAATTTATATGTCTTGAAGGTCAGTTGAGGATTTATTTCAGTTGCTTGTTGCCTATCACAGTACTGTATGGAACAAAGTTTGTTCATGTTTTAATAGTGGCAAGAACCAATCACCCTGCATCAAGGGGCTCTTGTGAAGCTATGAAAAGTAATACTAGCAGAGATGTATGAGCTTCTAAGACAGAGGTGTTACATGAACCAAAACCTGTGAAAAGAAGAGCTGTAACATTTTCTGACAGTGAGAAACTATTGTGTTGTAAAGTAGTTTCTCAATAGAAGAGTGCTCTAGACGTTATTTGTCAAAATTAGAGGAGACTAAGAAAATTGTTAGGGATCCGTGGAAATAATAAAATCTCTTGTAAGGAAAATAATTCATTAGTATTTTCCATGGCCCACATCTTGAGAGAAATATGAGTGATGCCAAGAGACACTTGACAGAACTAAATTGCACACTTCACTGGAGAGCTGAGTCAAGGTAGATAACCTCAGCATGGAACAGAATTTCTCCATCTAAGGGGTGGAGGGGAAAGGGTTAAATAGGCTTCAAAGGCTTAAGATTTCTCTACTTCAGGGAAAAATTAAAACAGAAGAGAAGTGAGGAGGTACAATTTAGTATATAAGGATACCAAATAAAGAATGCAGACAAATAAGCTATCCAGATCTCTACCACTAAATTATGATATTAAATGTATTTTCTCACTATCATTTAATCTAGGGTAGTGTTCTCATTATAACTCTAGACTTGAATGTGAATTATAGCATTCAGAAACATCAAAGTAATTCAATTTTTTCATGTCTTTTGTGTTCTTAGTTATTTTTCACATACATATGCTAAAATTTTTTGGAAATTCAAATGAAAGACTATTCCCATAACCCCACCATATGATGTATGCTGCCTATGAATATTAAAACTTTTCTAATACTTTTTAACCAGTCATTAATATAATAATACTTAAGTAATGAATTTACCAAAAAAATCCATACAAATAGTACAATGTGCTAATACAATAAAAACTGTGGAAATATTATGCATAATGCATTAAACTTTGTTACAGATGCCTGCCAAAAATAGTATTTGGCCAACAATAACATACTTGGAAAGTGCCTAACCGATTAAAATTTATTGCTGCTGATAGACCCAGGACAAACACTGAACGATGCCTGCTCTTCATGCTCTGGCAGAGAGACGCATCTAGTTACTCACTGCCCAGATGATCTCTGTAAATTTCTGGACATTACAAAATTAAGGAAAACACGTACTGTGATGTTTATGTTGAAGAGAATGATTCTTCCAAACAAAGGAATCCCATGTACCAGTTTCATCTCCACAAATGTTATAAACAGCCTAGGGTCTTTAACTTGTCCACCTGTCACACTGTTCTGGGTTCCTATGGCTCCATCCTTCACTTCAAGTCCATGGGACAGTCAGCATCAGCCCTCTCTTTTCAGTCTTGCTATGGTTTAATGTTACCCCGTGCCTTAGAATTTAGGAGTCATTTACTTATTGCTTTGTAGTTATACTTTCTCACATATCTGAGATCTTCATTTGTGTTGCTTGAATGGATTTCAGATAATTAGCCCTGTAGCAGAGTGCCTGGTCAGAACCTCAATATGGAATCAGGGAAGAGTTTATTCTATCTTCTGGATGAAGTAGTAAAATTACTGAACCCTGGGTGGAGCTTTCTAAACATAAATTTCATCCTCTTTAAAATCTACAAATTTATAAAGCCAGTAACTACTTTGTATATGAAGCAATATTCATTTGATCTCACAAATACCACAGGTTTATTAATTTTCTTAGAATTTCCAGTAATTGTGGGAGCTTTGAATTAATTTAATTTAGCCCAATCAGGTGAGTGAACTAAGGCACATATATAAGGGACCTGAATCAACTGAAGTTAGATAGCAAATGAAGGGCAAAGGCAAGGAGACACCTTAATATTCAGATTCCCAGTTCAACTCAGACAATTGGCCTTTTTCTCCATAATTATTGTAAATAATTAGATACATTGTATGAGCAAATCCTTATGGTGGTATCCTCATTTCCTTCTCTGAAGGAATGATGTAGAAGTAGACACTAGAAAGATATGAAGGAGTTTTTATTTATTTTTTTAAAGTAGTTGCCTACAAGATGACCTTGATCATGAGGGAAAGACTTCCTAGAGGTAGAGGAGCCAGGCTATTTTATCTGTCTTAATGCCTTTGTCACAAGATACACTTTTCAAAGAGGGACAATTGACAATTTAAGAAGCATCCAAAATTCACTTGACCTCAGTAAGTCTTTCATTTGGCCAATCAATATCATCAGACATTTTCCCGATTGAGGTGAGAAGATCAGCAAACTTCAAAGCATAAACTAATTTGCATCTTGTTGAAAAACAAGTCACCCAACATAGTTCTTTTTCAGGCCAATGTGATAAAGCCCAGATCTAGCCCAGAAGTCATAGCTAAGACAAGTCTGGGACACCCAGGCCCAGGGGAGCCTTCTTACTTTACAAAACTTGGCCAGACATCAGATTTTCAAATTAGGAAAAAGGTTGGTCCCAAAATATAGCATTTATACCCCAGTAAGGATTCCTTAAATTAGTAAGGCTGGGTGGTAAAAAGAACAGAGCCTTACAATAATTATAATAATATCATCAGCTAGAAGCCACGGATGAGACATAGGCTGGACATTGGGATGCCTTTTTCTGGAAACAGAGATGTCTTGTTAAAATAGCCAATTTTATTTCCATTTCTTCATGTAACCTCTTGTCTATTTTCTTTTGTTCTCTCAGCCTGTGGCCATCATGCTATTATGGGGAACATTTAATGCAAACATACAATTAAATAGAAATTATACATTAGCAATAATAAATCATGGTTAGATAACAGTGTCCCTAAAAGTATATTACTCATATATATGTATATATAGTATCTTCCCATTTCTGAAATGACAGCCTGGTTTTAAAACTAGGTAGATTATCCTTCTGTGTTGTTGTAAGTATACACACACACACACACACACACACACACACACACACACACACACACATATATATATATATATATATATATATATATATATATATATATATATATATATATATATAGTTTTTCACATTTCTGAAATGACAGCCTGATTGTAACACTAGGCAGGTTATCTTTCTCTAGATCTTCTCTGTCTTGTAGTCTTATCATCACAGCTGTTCTGATTTCAAAATAATTATTCAGAGACACAATTAAAAGAGAATGGCTTTAGAAAATGGAGCAAATCTTGGCCAGGTACTTGGGTAGTCAAGTGTGGCAGTTGTCTGCACGACAAACACCTGGCATTCTGTTCACACAGATGTCCATCTCCATCTTAGGTTAATGTCAGTAAGACCCATAGCTTTGGGAGCACAGTGACAGAATGACACTGAGCCCGATACTGGCTATGGTTGAAACAAGATCTCCTAGAAAAAGGCACAGACCACATTCCATGAAAGCATGGGGCTGTCTCCCTCTTCAAGTGCAACCCCTATAACTGTCAGGAGACTTCCTTCCCTGTAGGCTTCTGCTCTTGCCAGACTTCAAAGCGTCATTTTGGACAACTGAGTATGGGAGTATAGAGACAGGTGAGGCTCAAAAAAAGTCACATTCAACACTATAGTTGACTCATGAGCTCACAATTATCAAAGTGCATGGACCTAAATGACTATAAGAACACCTGTACACACTCATGAAGCCAAGTTTATTGAGAGACACTTGTTTGTAGCCAGCTACCTATTTCATCAGAAAACAAATGCTATATTAGAATGCAGGCATTCAGGCAACCACATACTTCAAAGAATACTTGCTCCCAGTGCAAGAGGCATTGAATTGGAGCTCTCTGGTACATGACTGGTTTGCATAATATCTTTCTGATAATGGCCCTAATTATGTTTGGGGATTTCATAATAAAAGAAAGTTTCCAACTATGCTAAATATTTTATAAGTACAAGGCAAAGAGTTTTGAAGATTTTGCTCTTTGGAAGTGAAAGAAAAAAAAAGTCTCTAAGGTCACCTTAATTGAAATGCTCTAATTTGGGAAGAATTCAGAGCAAATGGAAAGATGTGAACCATTTCTACAATTGATGTTATCTCAAACTTGGAAACAAAGAAATGTGAATCAGAAAGGTTAAAGGCAATTTTTTTCTCAGTAAGTTATATCAGTACATCAAATGCTTTGTAAGGCAGAGCTGCCAAATTATACAAAACACGAAAGACGACTAAAAGACAAGGGGCTCAGAGGGAGCCAAGGATGCATATAGAACTCCAGAGAAATAGCTAAAATTTAGAGAAGAGCAGGAGTGACTCTCCTAGGACATTTGTCTCTGGTCAAAGTGAACCCAGAGCACATGTATGGATGGATACTTGTAATACAAGAATCAGTTCCGAACTGGGTCTTGACAGCCAGAAAAGTTTAAAAGTGTCTGTAGACCCACGACTGTTGTTCACAAAGAAGACTTCTGCTGTCTTCAAAACAGGTATTGTTCGGCTCATTTTCTTCCCTGCTCCTCAACGAACAGTTAATGGATTTGTTTTTCACTCAATAAAGAAGGAATAGGGATGTTTTCTGCAGGGTGACACCAACAGAGTTCAAATGGTCAGTGCAATCACTTTGGTAACTTCCTCTTTGTCTTTTTACCCTGCAACACATAATAATCATTCTGTGACCATTACATGTTTAAGACACTTGAGGCCTTGCTCCTCATCCATTAGCATGGTGAAGACAGGGAGCATACTCACAGCTCCCCACATGCCTTTTGCATGGGCATCTAATCTTTCTTTGGTAGTAGTTCACCATTCACCTCATTCCAGATGTTGTTGTAAATGCTCAGAAAACAATAATAACCAGAGAAGAAAGACCTCTTTATACTTGTTGACTTTAAAGCTGGAGGGAAGCAATGGGCAGTTAGACATATGGAAATACTAATTGCAAATTGTGCAAAGAGCTCTGAAGGACATGCCAGACACAACAATGGACATGCCCTTCCTCCTTGAGTTAAAGCAGGCAAAAATGCCTCTCTGGGATAAATTTTAAAATTTGAATGTAAGCGTAGATATGGATGTGAAAATATGGATTGCTAGACAGTGACGCTGAGATGCAAAACCCTATGGAATATCTGAGGAAAGGTAAGATGCCAGCATGATAGAGAGAGATGAATTGGGAGAAAAGAAGCTATTTTTAGTTTGGAAAGTTAGAAAATGAGTGCCTGAACTTTAAAGGCCAGGTAGGTTTTGCTTAGGTTTCACATGAAGTAGTGAGGTCTAAGGTATAAGGGGGTGTGATCATATCTAGGCTTTGCATGTGCATTGAGGTGGCTGGAGTGAGGGGAAGGAAGGCAGAAGGACCAACTGCCAAGTTAACTGTGGTGTGTTGGAAAAATGGTTAATAGCTTGAATCAGATTGGGCATGAAAATAGAGGAAAGGTTGGATTAGATTCATATTCTAGGGGTAGAGCTGGGAGAATTTACATGGGAAATGAATTAACAGAGGAAAAGAACTAAGGGGAAGCAATGGTTTGCTTTCACCTTTATGTGGTCCATGGAAAGTGAACAGTAGTGATGAGAAGTCTAAAATGGTGCTCTATACGGAGGGGTGTGGTCCAGTGCTAGAGATCATGCCTGGCATGTATGAGACCCTGGGTTCCATGCCCAGAACCCTAATACCACTAAGAAATGTAAAAGAATACTACTCAGGACAGAGCTTCGCAGATTTATTAAGCACCCCTGTGGGGATGCCCTGCAGGTGGTTGGGTGACTTCAGCAAGAAGAGAACCATGTTTCTTATGATTGGTTTCTCAATGTCATCTATGCTGATTAGGATAATGGAGAGGAAGGGCTTATGTGGTCAGTTAAACAGGCCCAGAGCAAGCTCCACACAGAATTTTTAGGAGTTCTAATTAGGAAAGGGCCTGCCTAGTTGACAGAGCAGGAACAAAGAATGAGATGAGAGATGGGGTGGGAGACAGCAATGAGGGAAGGTTTCCAAGGTGAATGTGACTGCTGCATTAAAGGGTGCTGGATGGGAGGCAAGAGGGGGACCAAGAACTGGTCATTGGGATGATTGGCCTATGGCCATCATCGATGATCCTGAGTCGAGCATTCTGAAGGAGCCCAGGTGAGAACACAGCGAGAGTGGCTGTGAGTGAATGGGAAGTGGAGATTGTGAAGAGAGCTCTCTCGGGTGCTTTGCCATGAACAGAAGCAAATATTATTACCATGTCTGCAGTGGGGAGAAGGCAAGAGGAGGTTGTTTGCTTGTTTCTGTACTGTATAATGGACAATGCCCAAACATATGTGCATATTAATGGAAATCAATGAAATAGTAAAAGACGGAACTTTTGGATTGTGGCTCTGAAGAGGAAGGTTGACCTCCATAGTAGCAAGCAACATGTTCCATTGTCACAAAAGGAACAGAGAGAATGTGGGAAGGATACGCAGAGGAGACTTTGGAGAAAACAGGAGCTGGGTGCATATGGGAGATCCCGTAGGCTCTGAGCGAATGAATAAACAGATGCATTATCATTCAGTCCATATGTAGGTAATGTTATGTTTCTTTCCCCAAACCTAAATAACTTACAAAATATCTTGCTTTGTATCATCAAAAGACCTTCCACATGTCTCTGTTTTTCCCCTCTCCATTCACTCTACCTACTCAAGGCCATTACCACTTGCATCTGTCTTTCACCCTCCTTCTGCTTCTAAGTCTATGAGCACCTTCCCTCCTTAATGAGTCGGGATGGGCTGACTGAACTCCTGTGCATCTCACAACAGCCATCGCTACTCAGGAGAAATTCAACAGCCAATTTTTCTGACTAATTAGAGTTAGTTTTCCAAGCTCTGTCCTATAATGGGACAATTAATGTGGTTTCTGACTAACATTCTATGAATCTTAGACAAGTGTTCAGTAAACTTGGTATCTAGTCCTCTGATCATAGAGGAGTTTGGAATACAACTGGTACTGTTAGCTTCTGGCCTGACTCTACTCAAATGAGTGTATATAACAGGAAAAAAAATGAGTGTTTGGGAGAATATGAGGCCACAAACTCCATTTAAGTTGCAATGAGAAAATATTCTATCAACCATCAACTAAGGCATTTTCCTATAACTAAATATGTATAATCTTCACTATGAATTGATTGAAGCTTTGGTTACTTCTCAGTAATACCACTGGAAGGTAATGTGTCTTTGTTTTCTGAACTAAACTGTGTAACAATGACAAAAACACAACCACAAATTTGTTCCACCACCTTTGAAGATAAGTGCAAAAGCAATAAAATAATTTACACTTGGATATTTATATTTGGATTTATTTATATATGGAATTTTAATTACAGAATGCAAGCCTTGATTAATTTAATTTTGTTTCCATTTATTAGCAGAGGATGTACTGTGCTGATAGTGTGCCTTGGAGAAAATACTTTATTGCAAGATCTCACCTATGTGATTTATTATCTGAGTACATGTTAAGTTCCTTTCATTTCAGAAGAAATTGTTATGTGCCCTTGAAGTTGAATCCATGGGGTGAGATGTTAGTGTTCTCATATAAACAACTATTTCTGAGAGTCAAAAGGAACCTTGTTTGGTTTTCTTGTTATAAACCTCTTTCCACTTGTATTCAACACACACATGTGCATTGCTGATTAATGCCCAAATCCGTGTTCACATTACAGTAAGCTTAAAGGCAATTCACACACACACACACACACACACACACACACACACACACACACACACACAGAAAGAAAGAGAGAGAGATTTTTTTGTTGTAGAAAATTTCTTAAATGTCAGAAGCAAAGTAAAGTGAGAGAAAATTAAAAGAGAAGTACATGAAGATAGAATACAAAAAAGAGAGAGAAGTGATAAAATTACTTAAGAAATTATCCTTGAATAACCTTGTTTGGAAAACAGTGGGAAATAAGCCAATCTATGTAATCCTGTTATGAATTGTTAGTATAAGGCTTCAGTCACAGAGAAACTGTGTAATGAGATTAAACTACACCAGACAACATGGTTGCATGTTGCTGGTTGGAAGAATGAAACAAAGAAATAAATAAGTGGGCAAATATAATCCATCTCACTCCCTTACCCTGTATAAATAAAACAGTAAAGAAGGAAGATCTTGTGATAATGCACATGTGGACTCCAGCTCTCCCAGCTGGACATCTTTGAAGAGAATGCACCTGCATTCATTGCTCTCTTTCTATTGTTCCTTTTATTACAATGCAGGATGATGTCATTATAAGAAGATACACATTATACAGAGCATCTCCTCGTGATCTAGATTTTCTTTCCATGGTACCTAAAATGTGTGGTAAATGTATTCAAATGCCTTCTGGTACTTTCTCCTTAACCTCAAATCCAGTATTGGTCTGTGAAATATGAATTTCCTCATTTAGTCCCCATGCCATAGTAACATGAACTGAGGGCTGTTTGACCAAGTGCAGGTTTTCAGAACCTACCTAGGTCTAGAAAACCAGCACAATTTGTGAGGAGTGGGGGCTTGACAGAAACTAGTGTCTTAATGCCCTTGCACATGCTACTAATAAACACTGAAATCTGAGAATCACTTACCTATTCTAGAGACTTCTCAATGGGTTTGAGTTCTATTTTCAGATTAAATACAACTATTCTCAGAATTGCGTACATTTCTGTAGAGATCTTTTGGACTTTAATAGGAAAAAAAGAAGGACTTATTCAAAATGTGGGTTAAAAAGTCCATTGACAAGTATAATTTTTAATCCATGACTGTTTATATCTGAAGATAAATTTCATTTCACTTTGACATTTTCATTTTTGCTGACTAAGCTTCTTATAATCTCAGTCTCTGATGTGTGCTTATGTATGTATTTATGCATGTGATTATAAGAGACAAATTTTACTACCAGCAAAGGAAAACAAAAAAAGGAAAAGCAATACCAAACCAGATAAAATCCACAGCACTAAAAGTTGAAAATTTGCAAGTTTGGAATTGTGTAGCTTTCTGGATGAGACAGTTTTCACCCTCAGGTCAATGTAAGTAAGCAGCCTGAATACATAACATAGTGGCCAGGTAACTCTTCAAAAGAAAGGTGTGAGAAAGCCTCAGCTATCATAATTATCAGTTCCAAGACAACTCTAGCCCAAAGCAAAGATACCTGTAAACTGCAAGTTCACACTTTGAATTGTGACTTGATAGGAATAAATTGTCATGGAGTATCCTGAGACCTAATAAGCAGGTGCAGGGGAGCCACAGCCAATACCCTTTCTCCCTTCAGGATGATCAGATGCCCAGTAAGGTTTCTTTTTGTAAGAAATACACCCCTCTTTCACGTGTTCTACTGCTCTGCTTGTGGCCAAATCCTGAAGCTCAGAAGGCATCCGGGTGAGGCTGTAAGCTGTGGTTGGAATGAAAGACTCACAAATACTGAAGAAGGGAGGGAGGTCAGCAAGATTGCTCACTTAATTTTCATGTAATGAGCCCTCCAGAGGCCCTGACTCTGCCATGGCCTTCTTCCCTTGGCAATTGAGAGAGAGAGAGCGAGAAAGAGAGTGAGCAAGTGAGCTAGAGAAAGAGTGAAAGAGAGCAAGAGAGAGATTTAATCCCCCTTTCAAACTCAAGTTCATCACCAGTGCAGTTATTACAGTTGTATGTGATAAGCACTTCACAGTATGGTGTGGCACTATCCATTTCTACAGGACAATACTTTTAGAGGAAAATCGATTAATTCAGTTTGCTGGGTTTCCAGCGCATGGACCCCAGCCGTGTCGAAACACATTAACTAAGTTCAACAACAAAATCAGCAGTCTTTAATGTTGAATCTGTGAGGTAGACTTCAGCAGCCACCAGCCATGCCCTATAAACTTCACCCACACACCAACATGAAACAAGCCATGGTCCCCATGCAATGTGGCTGTTTTTCCATTAGCGACTAAGGCATCTTCTTGGCAACACTCATGAAAACAGTCCAGGGAGAGCGATGTCAGCTCGGGGGGGTGGGCGGGGGAGAAGTCTTCTTGGTTAGAAAAAATGTACTTTAGGGCTGGAGAGATGGCTCAGCGGTTAAGGCACTTGCCTCTAGTGCCTAAGGCCCCGGGGTTCAATTCCCCAGGACCCACATAAGCCAGACCCACAAGGTGGTGACCCTGGTGCATTCTCTCTCTCTCTCTCTCTCTCTCTCTCTCTCTCTCTCTCTCTCTCTCTCTCTCTCTCTCTGTTTGAAAATGAAAAAATAAAATATTTTTAAAAAAGAAAAAATGTACTTTAAAAACAGCAAATGTACTTTAGTATTTATGAAGAGGTCTATATGAGTTCCATGTTCCCATACATTTCTAGAACATGGACATGCACTTCTAGAATGTTCTCAGTGTATATTATATATTAGAACAAAATTATGATAGTACATAAAGTGATGGATCCTGTATTTTGTAAACTCTAAAGTCACATGACTTAGTTATGTTTCCTCAAAATCATCGACTTAAGAAAGAGGTAAACCATTGCACAGAAAATGACTAACTGAGTTGGCACTGACTAAAGAATAATCCATAAATTCAAATAGAAAGTGTAACATAAAATTAAAATGAGTGCAATAAACAAGGCCTGTAACTGGGAAGGAAGCTACTACTGTTGTTCCGCTAAAGGGTTATGTTGTGCTCATCACATTGCCTTCTAAATAGTTAGGATTTTGTCCATGGATTAGTGCTTCTCTCACTTTGGTCAGATAAATTTCTTTTTGATTATGATTACTAGAGAGAGCAAAACTTGTCAGAGTACTGAGAAGAAATGACCATTGAATGCTCAGCACGAAACAAGACATGTGTATTACCCAATGACAGGTTCATGGGACATTACAGAAGAGGAGAAGAAAGAATATAAGAGCCAGAGAATGGGAAGGAATGAAACGCTATCTTCTGGACATGAAAAGGCCATTGCATTCATCACCTACAGTGGCTGCAGTTACCTGTATGTACAGTATTGAAATCATCAAGATTCATCATGGGTAATGGGGGAGGGAAAATAAGAAGCTATGAAAACAGAAGAGGTACTATTTGGAAAGAAGAAGGGGTTCAGTGGAAAGGGAACAGGGAAAGAAGGAGAAAAAGATAACCGGAGAGCATTATAACCAAATCACACTATGTACATGTATGAAAATTGCAAACAACAAACTTTTTTTAAAGAAAAATCTCAGAAAAACATATCTGAGAAGTTTCTCTTGACCCAAGACTCCTGCTAATTAACTCCTGCACAGAACCTTAAACAGACCTGTGTTAATTTTTGCTAAGGCACTATTTTCTTTCTGCATGTTCTGAGGATGGGCTAATTTAATCATAACCCAGACACCATCATGTTTTGGTAGTTATGGAGCCCAAGTTTCAGAACCCCTCTGCTCTTCTCTGCAGCAACACCAAGGATTTCTCTTTTTTTAATATTTTATTCATTTTTCAAGCAGAGAGATACACAGAGAGAGAAAGAGATATATAGATAGAGAGAGCACCAGGGCCACCACCTTGTGGGTCTGGCTTATATGGGTCCTGGGGAATTGAACCAGGGGCCTTAGGCACTGGAGGCAAGTGCCTTAACCTCTGAGCCATCTCTCCAGCCCAACACCAAGGATTTCAACAAGACAAACTTTAGCAGTGAAACTTCCTGATTACCAATTCATAAAAAGTCACAGCTGGTAACTTTGATCCTAACTATCCCATCTCCTCACTTCACAGAAGAGAAAAGGTGTTTGAGAGGTGACAATTTGCCCCAAGTTATAAAGCTGTGATAAGAATCAGAAATATATCCACTCTCCAAATCCAAGGCTTTTCTAAAGCACACTGGTCCAGGAATTGAGAAACAGTTCTTGACACGCCTTAGCCACTGAACTAATTGGCAAACTTGAAAAGAAGTAGTGTTCTCAGCGGTTTTGTATCTGTTTTCTGGGTGGCTACAAGGCTCCTCCAGTTGCTTCTACAGGTCTAATGCAAGTTTACTCAGATATACAAGTTTCTGAAAACTTTCCTGCTAACATAGTATGAGTTTTAAAATTCAAATCCAATCCATTATTTATGAGA
>PVHP010034596.1:0-18946 GCA_004024765.1 Zapus hudsonius
ATGATGCCATTGTGCACTGTCACAAGGACCTACTATGTGAGAATATAATTTATGAGAAACTAATATGCCTCAATGCCTATGACGATTCTGGACACAAGTATCTGTCGTGACACCAGGCATTTCAGTGAATCAAATGTATAAGGGGCGTGGGTTACAGCCTCAGCCCACGCTGACTGCAATGCCAGCAGCTGCCCTCTTATCTTGAGCTACACAAAGAAGAAAAGGACTCTGGAATCTCAGTCTGCAGACTCTTCAAGTCAGTTTGCACTGGCTTCTCATTTCTTTTGAGGATGGTGGGCTTGAATTCAAAACAAATCACTACTGAGTTTGATTTCCTTGGGTATACAATTATTTGTTTGAACCAGTACTTCGAAATGAGGGTTATTGCTGTGTTAAAAAAAAAAAAAAGTACCCTAGTACAGTCAGACATGGTGGTGCATGCCTTTAATCCCAGCACTTAGAGGAGGCAGAGGTAGGAAAATCGCTGTGAGTTTGAGGCCAACCTGGAACTATATGGAGTTCCAGGTCAGCCTGGGCTAGAATGAGACCATATCTGGGGAGGAGAAGAAAAAAAAAGTACCCTGGAAAAGAAGAAACTTAATTATTCTCAAGTAGCTAAGTAATGTTTATGAGCTTTTTTACTGAGGAAATTCCAAAAGTTATCCAGGAATGATGGTGCATGTACTTGAGAGTGGAAGCAGGGGATGGGGTGTTTAAACAGCCTCAGCTATACAGCAAGCTTGGGACCAGCCTCTGTCTCAGAAGAAGAGGAGTAAGAGTTCCAAAAGGCCAACATATGCTAAATTCTATTTGTGCACAGTATGTTGTAGAAATTTGTTTTATCTACAAAAGATATAAAGATGCTAGTATCAGCCTATTTTGATTAATGTAATCTACATTATGTGGGACTTATTATAATTTTGGGTTTTTGGTTTTGTTTTTTTTTTTCAAAGTAAGGTCTCACTATAGGCCAGGCTGACCTGGAACTCACTCTGTAGTCCCAGGCTGATCCTACCTCTGTCTCCCAAGTGCTGGGATCAAAGGTGTGCACACCATGCCCGGCTTAAACTTAACATCATTTCTGTGATACTATAGCAAATTTCTTCCATATTGAAAGGTGTAGACAACTCTTGCCATGTTTATCAAAAGCAGCTGGGGAGGGTCATAAGCCCCCCACACACACCACTAAGATTCAGGCACCCCCTGCGGCAACTGTATACAATAAATGCAAGAGATTTCATGACCTCCAAGGGAGCTCTCCCAGAATTAATGATGGAGCATGTCATGTTCTGGAATTACATCCATCCATAGGTAACAGGCTTCTGATACATCTACTGGACAGGGTAGCAGGTGGGAGAGATGAGGGGTTTTCATTATGACACTGCACTGTATCTATTAGAACCAAGCAAAACTAACAGAGAATAAAGGCGTAAGGTCAACGGCAAGTGTAGAACACTAGGGAGGGTCATATACTATGAGCCCCATTCTACACTGCATTGCAGGGCAATCTTACCTAAATAATGAGGACTGTGTTGGGTAAATTGAAGCTACAGGCAAATTTTCTCACTGTTAAATACATCAAAGCCACAACCTTTTCCCAACAACTTCTCAAGAAACACCTTGTTTGGTTATATAAGGCATATACTTGCAATGCTAAGATATTTGGATATTATGAAACTAACAGAAACTGAAATGATACAACATGGGACATTTCCCCTGGTATTTATTGCACACATAAGCATATGTTGCAAAACAATGGGAAACCTCTCAGATATACAATTTAATCTTAAAAAGTTGAGAATGTTTTCCAAAGCACAGCATGTGTGAAGAGTTTGGATCACTGCTTTTGTCTAGGATGAAAAGGAGAAAGTAAAGAAGCAGGAAAAGGAAGGGAAAATTAGAAGCAGGTCTCATACATTCAAAATAAATATTTTACACCTTTAAATTACTAGAGTGCCCAATTTTACGTCTGACATAGAATAGTTTAATAATTGAGAATTCTACATTAATAATTATAAATCTTTAATCTGTAAGGCTTTAATATATAGGGGTAGAAGTAAATTTCTTGATACTACTTTTCAGGCGACTTCAAAAATATTTCAAAACAAGGCTTTACCTTAAAAACTTCATTATTTAAGAAATAATCTTTGAAAGCCAGGCATGGTGCTACATGCCTTTAATCCCAGCACTGGGGAGGCAGAAGCAGGAATACTACCATGAGTTCGAGGCTACCCTGAGACTGCATAGCAAATTCCAGGTCGGTCAGGGCTAGAGTGAGACCCTATCTCAAAAAAATAAAATAAAATGAAATGAAATAGGAAGGAAGGAAAGAAGGAAGGAAGGACCTTTGAAGGATTCTGCCACCAAAGTCTGACAGACTGACAAAGCATGAGAAAAATCATATAATGTATACCATCTGTCATCCTTCAGTCTGTCTGAAATCACCTAAGAACAGGGAGAATATGACACGGTTTCAAATAGCTGTGTTGCTCACAAATACAAACAGGAGCAAAGAAAGGGAAAAGTAAAGAATACTGGATGCTTTCTCTGCATAGACAGTGGACTAGACACTTTACATTTACACACTTAATCTTGCAAACCTTTGTGAGGTGAGGAAACTGAAGTCTGAGAGGTAACAGCCAGTCGTTCAACTAACACGTGGCTTTGCTACACTCGCATTTAACAAAGGGCCGGTTGAGTGGAAAGTTACATCTCAGTCCTGTGTTCTATACTGCTAACAAAATTTGTAAAAAAAAAAAAAAAAGAACCATGTATGTGTTATATATGTGTACTTATAAATGTGAGATGTATGCATATATGCATCTAAAAATGTACATACACCAAGCTTTCTGGGCTGCAGTGTTTCCTGTCTTTTATAAAGGAAGTGAGAACATCCAGGCTCTCAAAGCTGCGGTTCCCGGCTGCTCTCTCCTTGCAAACACTCCCATCCATTCTGCAACTCTACCATCTACATTCCCATCTCCTCCCAAGTCTGAGTTCCTGGACTGCAGAGACTGTCACCTGACATCTCCACTGGATAATAGGCAGGCATCCCAAAATCAACACGTTTAAAAAGAAACTCAGCTCTTCCTCTCCCTCATCCTGGCTGGCTTCAGGGGCTTCTCCCACAGGTGCATCCCCCTCACGGTGGGGGCTCTCTATACTTTCTCCTCTTTCCTTTGCTCAATCTAATAAAGTCTCTCTAAATCCTCTGGTCTATGAAATTAATTCTTTAAATTCACAAGACAAGAATCTGGGATAGCCTAAATTTGTAGGTGTGCAAGGAACCCAAATCCCCATTAGATTGGCGCTTTATTGGCTGGGAAACTCAGAGGGTATTGTATTTTTACAACTTTCTTCCTCTTGGGACCTTTCTCTTCACTTCTCGCCTTCTTTAAATACTGAGCCAGCCCTGCTAGTCTAAGTGGGAGGTGCAGCGGTGCAGCTGCTTGTTCCCCCTTATCCTTCTCTCCTTCTGCTCCATTCCCTGGAGCTGCTGGCAGCAGGGACCAGGATCTACATGGGAGCAATCTGGGATGGCGACCTGGCCAGTTCACCTGCTAGGCTGAGGCCCCAGGGCTCCATGTCTCAGCCCCTGCCCCAAGCCCTGCATAGCTCAGGTCTTCTTGCCATAGAAACTAGGCTAGATGGCAGAAATGAAGCTGCCCGCAGAGGATACAAATATGAAATACAGCTCCAGGTAACACCTGGGTCCCACAGAAGAAACACACACACACACACACACACACACACACACACACACACACACACACACATACACACACACACGGCTCTTAAACTCCTTTTTCTTTTTCAACTGAGGTGCCAGCAGGAGGGAGGCAAACGTGCTTGGAAAGCCCAGCAAACCAGAAGCAAGCCACTGGGCTCACGGCTAAAAAAGGCACCAGGCCTCTAGCTCCGGCCTTCCCACGCCCACTGCACAATGAAAGGGGCCCAAAACCCCACTAAGGAGAGAAAGAACCATGTGGCTTTTACATTCCTTGGCAAAAATAAGTACATGATCTTAATTTGATACTTTTTGGTCTAGTTAGATAACTTAATGGTTAAAAATCCATTTTGAGACATTTCATCTGTTTATATTTTTCTTGCCCTTGTTTTATTTATGGTTTTTCTTTAAAAAGTAATCCAACAGATTTTAATTAAAAGATTCTTGGGCTGGAGAGATGACTCATTGGCTAAGGCATTTGCCTGCAAAGACCAGAGTTCAATTCCCCAGTACCCACGTAAAGCCAGATGCACAAGGTGATGAAAATATCTGGAGCTCCTTTGCAGTGGCTGGAGGCCTTGGCACACACATTCTTTCTGTCTCTGTATCTGTCTCTCTGTCTCTCTCTCTTTCTCTCTCTCTCTCTCTCTCTCTCTCTCTCTCTCTCTCTCTCTCTCTCAAAGCTTTTGCTGGCACTTAAGTTTTTTTCCCCTGGTTTTTGTCTTTTTATCAGTACTGCTTCAGACTGAAGCATGCTTCAGGTCAAACACAGCTCACAATGAGCCAATTTGGTACAGGATATCATAAATGACATTTAGAATTAACATTACTTAGTTTGTTACACATTTAAATACTTCAGCCTAGATGGACAATTATTGGAAACCACAAAATTCTACCAGGGTAAGAAACAACTGGCCCAAGTTCCAGCTAGACAAGGACAATAAAAATTTACTTTAACCACTTCAAATAAAATCATTTCCAGATATGTTAAACATATTGGTAAAGATTATCAATGAGACAGACACCACCAATATCCAACACAACCCACAGCAAAAATCCAGAGACACTTAAGATCTCAACAGTAAAGCAGACTTAAAACTCATCCACCATGACTCAGGGAACTGAGCAGAAGAGGGGGTAGAAAGATTTTAAGAGCCATGGTGGGGACTGGCTACCTCTTGTACAATTCATAACCCCCTACTCCATGGACTTATCCAGTAAGCCCAACAAGAAGGATACCCAGTGGACTGGGGACAGGGAAGAGGAAAATGGGGATACCAGCATAATATTTGCTCATACAATGTATCTAATTTTGGATAATAAAGACAGCAATGAAAAAATATATTATCTCAAAGACAATTACCTATACTTATAAGCTTATACCTTTTAAAAATGTGCTTCATGGTATTTATTAATAGGAGATATCTCAAATCAATGGGTTATATGAAAATCTATAGATATACATGTTGGTAAATACTATATCTATAATTTAAATAATTTAATTTCAGCCATTATGACATTTATTCGCCTGTTAGGTAATATATGTTAAAATAGATTGCCTAAGCTTTATCATATTTAAGTCGGGTAAAAAATGAAATTGCTTTATGTTAATAAAAAATTTCAAAGGTACATCAGAGCTCAGCTGTTTTAGTTCAATAAAGACCAGATTCTGCTCTATTGTATGTGACCAAATAGTTCCAATCAAGATCTTATTTAAATAACCATCTCATTTCTGGTATCTCGGGTTTATAAGTAAACTAATTCTTAAAGACATACTCCCTACTTGAGGGTACAGTCTCAAGTTCAAATAATGGTCTTCATCTGAGGAAAATGATTTCAGGCTCTATGGTTCTGTTTCCTCCCTTTCCTGGGTGATTGGTATGTTTTCAAACACAGGCGTTAAGACTCATGTGGTTTTACTGTCTTTTCCTGACAGTTTCTAAGTTAAATCAATTGGTTTATATTTGTTGATAGGAATAATGTTTTCAGAATAGATTAAGAACTCAAATTTTTCTTTAATGAGAAGGTAAATGTATTAATGATTTTTATCTTAAAGTCCAATGTATAGAGACACATTTCATTTTTAAAGACACAGTAAATTTAGGTGACATCCATTTTCCAAGCAACATAGAACTTAAAAGATGCCTTTCTTATTTTTAAAATCTAAGTAAAAAAGAGTTTTAATGTAAATATGAATATTTAGGCAATGACTCAAATAAGTGTATGCATGTGTGGACAGGGTATTTTATATTACCAAAAACAAACATATATATATATATATATATATATATATATATATATATATATATATATATATATATATATTTGTTGTTTGTTGTTTTGAGGGGGTCTCATTCTAGCCCAGGCTGACCTGAAAGTCACTCTGTAATCCCAGGCTGGTTTCAAACTCACAGTAATCCTCCTACCTGTCTCCTAAATGCTAAGATTAAAGGCAAACACCACCACACCCAGCTACAAAATATTTTAATAAAAGCATTCTTTAAAGATTTCCTAACTATTTCACTATCTCTACTTGGGCAAATGTATTTTTGTTTTGTTTTGTTTTTGCAAGGTAGGGTCTCACTCTAGACCAGGCTGACCTGGAATTTACTCTGCAGTTCCAGGCTAGCCTTCAAGTCACAGCGATCATCCTACCTTTGCCTCCTGAAGTGCTGGGATTAAAGGTGTGTACCACCATGCACAGAGGACAAATCTATTTAATAGAGAAAAGGAACCAATTTCAGTCATGTCCAAAGGGAAAAGCATAAATAACTACCAATTCTGTACTGATCATAAAATACATCCACAAGTTCTTTGCTTAAAACACAGAGTCTAATTATTGTCACCTAAATCTTGGCTTACACCTAGTGACATACTTCTAAGGAAACGAATGTGGTACAAGTTACTATGTGTGGCCAGGTCATGATAGGCATAATGGCTTTCTCCTTATTCTCTCATGAATCATTCATTCTGAAGGAAGCCAATGTACATGCTGTGAAGACACGGAAGCAACCTAGAGAAAGAGGCTCCCTGAAGACAATCAGAAACTGAGGCCTCAGTCAACAACCATATGAGTGAGCCCTTCAGGAGGGGATCCCCCAGCCAGTTATAATTTAGACCACCCAGTGAATATTCTGACTATAATCTTCGCAGAGATTTGAAGCTGGAACCACTCAGCTAACGCACTCCCAAGCATGGGACCCACAGAGGCTCCGAGACAATAAATGCCCATCTTCCTAGCGATTGCATCAATAGGAATCCAGCGGCTCCTTCCTACTCACCACTATCTCACACCTTATGAACACAGTGGGAAATAGGACACTAGAAACCAGAGAGAGAGAGATAAATAGCATGGCAATACTGGTTATAACTGCTCAACAAAAAAGGTACACACTAGGCAGGATGGTTCACACCTGGAACCCTATCACTCTGAGGTAGAGTTAGCTGCATGAGTTCAAGGACAAGGCATACCAGGACTTCATAGCAAGAGCCTGCCTCAAAGAAATGATATAATAAATAATAAAAATAATAATAAATAAACATAAGATCCTCAATAAAAGGAAACTATAAATTTCCAAAAGAAGGAAAAGTAGAATGGCAAGCTGAGCTGAAGGAGGGGGACAGGGGATGGGCATCTGGTGTAAACAGCAGGAAAGGACAGAGGATGACAAGACAACAGACCAGAAATAAAGGAGCCAGCTGGGTAAGGAAAGGCTCTACTGTGAGCATTCTCCAAAGCCAGCAGGGAGAAATGGAGATGCTCGGAAGCACAGTGGGAAAATCAGAACCGCATTCCACCAAAACAACTGGTATGCCAGGACAGAGAAGGGCTCCCAAGCAGACTGCTGAGAAGAAACTGTAGCCAACCAGTTAGAATATTGACCTGACATACAGTACCAGCAAGAACGGCAAGACTATGTAGACTCAGCATACACATCAAAAGTAAATATAAGGGAAAAAAAAAAGTAAACAGAGGGCTGGAGAGATTGTTCAGTGGTTAGGGCACTTGCCTACAAAGCCTAATGACCAGGGTTTGATTCCCCAGTGCCCATGTAATCACAGATGCACAGAAAGACATATGAACCTGGTGTTTGTTTGCAGTGGCTGGAGGCCCCGCCACATCTATATTTTGTCTGTCTGTCTGTCTCTCTCTCTCTCTTTCTCTCTGCAAATAAATAAGTAAATAAAAATAGTTTTAAATGTCCAAAACTATCCTTAGCTCCTTAGGAAGGATCACCATACCTGATCTAAAGATATACTACAAAGCCACAGTAACAAAAACAGTATGGTACTGGCATAAAAACAGACATAGAGACCAAGAACAAAACTGAGAATTCTGCCCTCAGCTTGAGTCACTATAGTTACTTGAGCTTTGACAAAGATGCCAACAATGTTCACTGGCAAAAAGATAGCATCTTCAACAAATGGTGCTGGACAAATTGGGTAAATACATGTAAAAAAATGAAACTAGACCCTCTCCTCTCACCAAGCACAAAAATCAACTCCAAATGGATCAAAGACCTCAACATAAGACCTGAAACTCTGAAAACCCTGGAAGAAAAAATAGGGGGAACTCTCCATGAGATAGGATTAGGAAAACACTTCCTGAACATACCCTAGTAGCCCAGGAATTGCAACAATCACTTAACCAATGGGATCTCATCAAGCTTAAAGGCTTCTGTACAGACAAATATACCATACTCAAAGCTAACAGACTACCATCAGACTGGGAGAAAATCTCTGCCAGCTACACAATGGACAGAGGTCTAAAATCTAGAACTTACAAAGAACTCAAAAAATTAAGCAATAAAAAACCAAACAGCCCTCTCAAAAAAAATGGGGCAATGAACTCAACAGGGAATTCACAGAGGAGGAAATACAAATGGTCAATTCTCATTAAAATAAAAATATTTGTCATCCTTAATCATTGGGGAAATGCAAATCAAAACAATAAGATTACATCTTACTCCAGTCAGAATGGCAATCATTAAAAAAATTCACTAACAATAAATGTTGGTGAGGATGGGGGTTGGGGGCTGGAACCTTTATTCATTACTGGTGGGAATGCAAACTATCGGGGAGAAAGCCTTTGGGGGCTCATGGAGGCACACCCTGGCTTAATCTCAGGATGGCACCTGACAGCTTGCCAAGAGGGGCTTGACTTAATAGGTTTCAGGAGGTAGTCCTGATTGGCTATTTGCACATCATGCCCGACAGGTTCTTATCATAGACTGACCAATAGCTCCCTGATTGGTAAGGAGCTCTATATATTCTGGTTTCATTTATGGAAGAGAGATCTGAGAGAGCAATGATAGAGAGCAATAAGGGAGAGCAATAAAGAGAGAACGCACGTTCTTCCACCCATAAGTGGTGTGTGTGTGTGTGTGTGTGTGTGTGTGTGTGTGTGTGTGTGTGTGTGTGTGTGTGTTTTATCATTGTCCCCACGGGCAGTGGGCAGTGACAGCAAATTTGTACAATCACTATGGAAAGCAGTGTGGAGGCTCCTGAAAAAGACATACATAGAGCTACTAAGGAACCCAGCTATCCCTCTACTGGGCATCTACACTCAAGATTCCTTGCTTCAGCACAGAGACATCTGCTCAACCATGTTTATAGCAGCTCAATTCATAATAGGTAAGAATTAGAATCAACCCAAATGCCCATCACTAGACAAATGGATATCAAAGTTGTGGTACATATACACCATGGAATTCTACTCAACACAATGAAATTTAAAGAAAAGTAGATGGACTTGGAATACTTAGTGAACTCATGAAAGAACAGAGAGGCAAACTGCATAATCTCCCTCATCTTCAGTTCCTAACCAGGTTAAGCTTAAACTTAAATTGTAAGCAAACCTGACAGGTGAATTCAGAGATGACAAAGAGGATGGAAGGAATTGGGGGAGTGGAGGGAATGGAAGGGCAGGGGGAGATATACACTAATCTAAATCAATAATGAATCAATACAAACATAAAATCCTTACTTCCGTAAACTCTTAAGGAAGCTGGGGGAATCACCTGGTAAGAAGGGCTGTGAAGAAGGAAGAAGTCTAACCCCAAGACAAGTGGCTCTGGCCTTTAACTTCCTGTCTCAGTAATTAGTTACTTCCCACCCTTAACTGTTGATCAAAGAGACCTAGGAGGTCCCCAAAACAAGACAGGCTTCTGTCAAAGCTCTTGAATACCTGTCCCAGGCAGAAGATAAGACCCTTTTGCTGAAGATACCACAGATGGCTATCACACAACACTGAGAGACACCGCTGGATCCAGAAACGAAGCCAGCTCCCAGATGGTAGCATGTGTAGTGCCTGAAGATGTTACATGAGCTGCCAGGGAAAATTGGTCAAAGATATTCAGAGAAAGCAGGGGACATTGATATACAACACTAAGTGATGTTATGAGAATCCAGAGGCCATTGCTATACAGTAGAAACCAGCAAACCAAGAAGTGCTCATCTGTGCAATAGTGGTGCTTAACCTAGGTGGGTAATCAATGGCTTGCTGATTGGCTAAAAGATCCACTCAGTGGCAAGGAACTTTTAGCTGGAACTGGGGTCCAAGGCAAATTCTTAAGGAGACCAAGAACCCGGAATCTAAGGGGATGCCCCCACTAACCATGGACCTACAGAGAGGCTACATCCAGTATAATCTCACCAAATTAGTGATGTCCAATTTAACCTATACTGACCTCACTCTTTGTTGGAAATTCTATTTATATTTTTCAGAAGGCAGCAAGAACCATGGACAACCCAATTCCACCAACAGTACCTGAGATGATGGCTGACATCCAGATAGGAGATGAACCACCCCTAACTCATCATCTAGAGCCCAAAGGAAACCTTTGAGGAAGTGGTGAGATGAGCAAGAGACCTACCTCCACAGCAAGTCAGATAACCTATGAAAGAGTAATGGAGACAGACACCGAGGATACCCAACATAGTCCAAAGCAGAAACCCAGAGACTCTTATGACCTCAACAGTAAAGCAGACTTAAAACTCACCCACCATGACTCAGGGAACTTTGCAGAAGAAAGGGCGGAAAGATTGTAAGAGCCATGGTGTGGGTGAATATACAGAGCCATTACCCACCCTCCTCAACAACAACAACAATACACACACACATACAAAAAAAAGAAAAACTGGCTACTGCTTGTACAATTTATAACCCCCCCCATCCCATGGACCATTCCATCAATCCCACTGAGGAGAGCCCTCAGAGGGTTAGGGGCAGGGAAGAGGAAAATGGGGATAGTATCAAAAGACTTGTTCATACTGTGTTTCAAATTATTAGCAATAAATAAGTTTTTAAAAAGGTAAACAGACAAATGACTTTGATATTAAATATCAGCTTTTCAAAAGTGCTAACAAATTCTGAAATAAAAAGATTCAGGATAAAAGAAATATATTAATTGGTATAATTAGCATCACTTCTAATTTTTTAAAATAAATCAACAACACCTCCTAAAAATGGAAATAAATTTTAAATCACAGCTACCTAAACTGAAACTATCAACTTATTAATTCAGTATAACACAGGCATTTAGAAATTTTATATCATTCTAATTCACCCGTTGAAAAGCCTTAATACTTGTTTAGAACCAGTAAGTTCAGTCCTTTAGATATTCAAATTTTTGAATTGCTGATACAGCAGTTACCATCTTGTTGCTGGGACTAAACACTGGACCAGAAGCATCTTAGGGTTATTGGTCAAAAAGTGGAAACTAACAAACATGGATCAGCATAGTGAGCAATTCAAACTCTTGTGTGTTGCTGTCAAGTTGTAAAATGGAATAGTCCTTGTGAAAATAAGTTCACTGGGTCCTCAAGGTTATCAGTTAAACTACAATTCTCCTTTCAGAAGAATTGAAAACAGGCTGAAACAACAGACATACATAGTCCAGTATTCGTAGCAGCACTTTTCAATAGTACAAGTTCCATCCCGAGGTGAATATGTGAACAGAATGGTGCACATACATATGATGGAATATTACTCTGTCACAAAAATGACTGAGGGTCTCATACATGCTGTCACGTGAGTAAAGGATTGAAGGTCTCATACATGCTATAACATGAGTAAAGCTTGAAACATTCTAAGTGAAAAAGCCAGATGCAAAAGGACAATCCCTTTAAGGTCATACTTACATGAAATATCTATAATAGGCAAATACAGACAAAAGCAGAACCAAGGTACAGGGACCGAGGGGGGGGGGGGGAATGGGAAATTACTCCACCTGTTCAGCACAGAAACTCTATTTGAAATACTGAAGAAGTTCTAAAAATGAAAAACACTTTGAATATGTAAAATGATAATGAATACACTTAAATATGATTGAAATGGCAATTTTACAGTTATGTATATTTTGCCACTATTTTTAAGAATAAAGCATTTAAGATTGAATATTATTCACAGAATCTGAATAACTCTAAAGTCTGTCACAACAAAATTCAAAACCAGCATTACCTGATACAGTACTACCGTCAACATAAATATCAATTTCAAAATACAGCATGCAATCCCTGAGCACATTGCAGGAGAAGCCCACAGATGAACTTGTGCAATGCCCATCTGATAGATGAATGTGGTGTTCAAGTCAAATGAAACTCACACTCCACAGAAGTAACAGCCAACTTCACTGCATTCATCTATTTTCACTATTTCCACATCTCGAATTCTCTCTTTACACCAGTTTAAAACTGGGACACCCAAGAGAAAAACACGTGTACTCAAAATTTAAAAATCAAACTTTACAATAAAAGGAAAAGCAACCTCTAAATCCTGTTGCTCCTCGAGGAAATAGAAGCTTTGAACTGTGCAAAGCTCAACTAACAGGACCCAGGAAAAAAAAGACTTAAATACAAAACACACACCAAACAATGTGTTTCGTGCTTTTGGCAAGTGGTACAAAACCAATTCCTCACCATGCTGTTTTCTAATTATGAATGCCAGTGTTTTCCACAAACTAATAAAGGACCTCTGCTTCATAACAAACCAATTCTGAAATTACAGTTCATACTCCTAAGCACAAAAGTAGAGCCCTGTCATACATTAGGGGTGAGTATTAATTATAAGAAGCTATGTTTCATCATCAGTCTGGCTAGCTATAAGAAACCACCCTTTTGTGGACAGGCTGTAATTTTAGGGGATGAACAACATCATACAATAAACACATAGACATCAAAAAGACACGTGAAGAAAGGCAAAACATGGGAGAGAGGTGACATTAGTTTCTTTAGGCAGAGCACATGAGCTGGCCGTAGAAAAACCAGACACAAGTCTGTGAGTACAGCGTTCTCTCACGCACTTCCTGGGTTCTGTCTTGTCAAGACCGCTTAGCACTGGGATTCAGTGGGAGAGATGAACCCAGTAAGAACTTCACTCATGCAGAGCTTCACTCCTCTTAGATGAATCTATCGATGGGTTTTCTTTCCTGCCCCTGTGTAAGCATTTTCAGAATACTGAATTCTCAGTGTATGATTCCCAGCCAAGGACTGCCTAGCATCTTCTACCTAAGCAAGAGGAAAACGCTATTCTACAACTTGAATGCAATCCTTAATCTGGGCAACAGCATGTCCCAGATGGATCCCAGGCCCTTCAAAATGAAATGAAATGAGAAATCACAGAGCTTTTGTGATCTCTAGGCAGTTTTTCAAATTAATCAAGGACTCCCGAAAAACTACAAATATACTAAATTAATAAGACAGTTCCAATGGAAGCTATCAAATGAAAGCAATATGGCCACAGTTTAAAGCAACTGTAATACAAAGGAAATTCCTTTAGTAAATTAGGATTGTTGAGAATGTCTGTTGTTACCTTTAAATTCTGGTCACCAAGAGTCTAGACAAATGAGTCTTTTAGACTTGTTGATAAACGATAATTAATAATTCTACTCCAGTAATCCTGTCTTGCTCCTGGTATCTTCCTGCCTTCCCACCTCTCTCTTTCTTTCTCTCTCTCTTTCTCTTTCTCCTTCCCTCTCCTTCTTGATTGCCATAAAGTGAAAATTGGCTCCTCTTCTGCCATGATGTCCTGGCTTATGAAAGCCCAGAAACAATGGAGCTAGCCAATCCTGGACCAAAAAAAAAAAAAAATCTAAGATAAAATAGCACCCCCTCTTTAAACAGTTCCTCTTAAGTATTTGTCACAGAAAAGAAAGAAGAACTAAAACATAACAAATTATACTTTGAAAATGTATATGCCATTTATCTTTTTTTTTTTCCAAGGCAGGTGTCGTAGTCAGCTGGGATGAACCTCCAAACGAGCCATAGTTATAGGAGGAAAGGATTTTTTGAAGCTACAGATTCAGGGAAAAGTCTATAATGGTGAAAGAGGCTGGCCCCCTTTCACAGGTCCAAGCAGAGAGAGAAAACCATCACCAACACCATACACACACCAGCAAAACAGGCAGAGAGGAAAAGAGAAATTTCCTCCCCCCACTCCCTTGTACAGCTTAGGTCGGGGTCTTGTAACCCCTCCCTACACTTGTTGACTCCCTGTGTCTCTGGAATTTCCTTCCTGCATGGCCCTCCCAGGAAAGAAAGTGTCTTTCTAGCTCCCCTGAGCATCCTTACATCCTGCTCCCGATGGAGAGGTTGCCTTCCCAAGATTATTAAAAAGGTCAAGATGACAACAAAACTTAACCATCAATCACAGTATGGTCTCACTCTACCCCAGTCTGACCTAGAACTTACTCTGTAGTTCCAGGCTGGTCTCGAATTCAGAGGGATGCGCCTATCTCTGTCTCCCAAGTGCTGTAATTAAAGGCATACACCACCATGCCTGGTGACATTTATTTATTTAGTTAATCCTCTGGCCAAGGCACTACTACAGTGGATAAAGCAGCTGGAACTGTCTCCCTTACAAGAGAAAAGATAAGCAGATGTTTTTAGTGATCTAAATCACTAACAGACACTCTCCACAGTTGCTTCTATACACCAAGTCCCATGCATCAAAAATAAAAATCCCAACTAGATAACAGAATGAGCCTCAATCCTAGGAGCTAGACATTATTCTTCATGCTGTCAAACTATAGTGTGATGGTTAGCTTCTGTTGTCAACTTGATCTGGTTAGGAATCCACAAGCATTCCTCTTGGGTGGGTCTCTGAGGTTGCTTCCAGGAAGGATTGACTGAAAGAGGAAGTCCTTTCTCCAGAGTGAGCTCTTCCCTTCAGAGTGGATGGCCCTTCTGGTAGGGGCTCTACGTAAGGAAGCCCTGGGAGAAAAGAGCCCCTTCCTCCCTCCTGGCTGCTGGAGCTGTTGCTGGTGAGTGCCTTCACTTGCACGTGCATCTATCCTGTTTGTCTGTCCTTCATCAGCCTTGAAACCAAGTTTCCTCAGCCTTCCAGTGTGGACTGAAGACCAGTGGTGCTCCAGGAAGCCTAAAGTCTTCAGTGCTGGATTGGGACTGCTGAGGCCTCCAGCCCTGTGGACTGAGCAGCTACCGGTTCCTTGATTCTCAAGCCTGCAGACTGCAGTTGTTGGACTGCTATAAACTAATTCAATAAATTCCCTTTTTAATATGATTCATTCTATCAGTTCTGTTCCTCTAGAGAACCCTGAGTAATACAAATGGTAACAAGATTAGTTTACAAATAAATTTAAAAATAATACCAATTCTTCTACGCTACATCAGATCTATAAATACAGTCACAAAGGCATGCTGAGTTTTGCATTCCAACCCTAGAGGTCAAAGGACTCACTCTTCTGTACATGGAAGCACATTCACAGCATCTTGTACTTAACCACTAGTTCTCTTAAAAAGCAGATTTGTGAAAGGAAATGCTATTTTCTATTATTTCCAGGACATCATTACTGCAGAGATTTCTACAATGTTAACCTAATAGAATTCAGCACATGACTTTATATCCACATTTTATTTCCTAGACACTGACTAAACACTTCTGTATAGGACTTTATTCTTGACAAAGGAATTTCATATTGAATTGACCACTGAATTTGCTCCTCATGATAACCCTCTACTAATAAAAAATAGATGACAAACACAGAGAGTCGTCCAAGGTTCACAGTCAGCATTTCTTATAAACTATCTCTTCCATCCTAACAATACAAATGAAGGAAATAGTATCAGTGCCTTTTCAGTAAAGCAACCTTGAAACTAAGAAGTTACATAACCCAAGGCCAAAGTGCTAGCACCCAAAAAAGCAGACATCAGAAACAGGTCTGCTTACTCCCTCCCCCCTCGGCTCTTTCCACACTCCAGGCTGCTTCCCCATCACAAAGCAGGAAATGGTAAGAGAACAAAGTACTGAGTGAGGCTTCTCACCAGTCCAGGCAGAAGCAAGGTTTCAACCCAAGATCTGATTCCTAATCTCATCCTACCATAGGCAGTCATAACCAACTACATAGGTACAGCTAAAGACAAGAGCATAGCTCTAAGTCTGTCTTGCAAAATTTGCAAGAATCACAAAATATTATTAACAGTGCACTTCCACAGGAATTGGGGTTTTTTTGTTTGTTTGTTTGTTTGTTTGTTTTTGTTTTTTGTTTTTTTTTTAGGGTCTCACTCTAGCCCAGGCTGACTTGGAATTCACTATGCATTTTCAGGATGGCCTCGAATTCATGGCGATCCTTGTACCTCTGCCTTCAAGTGCTGTGACTAAAGGCCTACACCACCATCCCCGGCTTGGACACCTTTTTATCATACTTACAAAGGAGTAATGCATAAACCTCTTTTTGTGGGCTCCCTACGCCCCCACAGTCAGTGCAGAAAACACAAAGGTACTTCATTCATTTCACGGCCCAGCCAGCCGTGTAAACACTGAGGTGCAAGCACTGAGGGCAGAGAAGCTCGCCTAGTATCATGCTACTGGGCATGTGCATGCCATGTGTGAACCTCAGCCCTTCAGTAACTCATCATCACTATCCAATTTCCTGAGAAAATTTTGTAATATCTCATGTGGTTGCCTGTTCCTATGACAGGAATATTGTCCAACCTCCCAGGGCAGAATCCAGGAAGAACCAAATAGACAAAGTAGATTTCTAGAAGAAAACTAGTCTGTATTATCTTGAAATACATAAGGTCTGAGTGGGCATGGTGACACATCCGTGCAATACCAGCGCTCAGGGGAACTGAAACAGAAGGATCGAGGCTAGCCTAAGCTACATAGTGAGATGGTTGCAGGGACAAGGGAGGAAAGATATGATAATTATAAGATTGGACATGCTCCATTTGATTTTAGTGTTTTCTACTATTTTTGTTTTGTTTGGGCTTTTTGTTGTTTGAAGATGAAGGGTGTTGTAGCACTGAAAGTCAAAACCAGGGCCTTTCGTATGCTAAGCACATGTTTTACCATCGAGCTATATTCCTAGCCTGTATTTCCAGGATTCTTGACACAGCAGAAATAACAAACTTCCATTGGTCTGCAAAATGCTCAAAGCTGAGTCCTAGAATGGATCACCATTCTATATAGTAAGGTTGTTTGGGATGACACCAAAAATTATGACTTTTCTTTTTTTTTCCATAAACAAATGCATGTTACATTACAAATAGTTTAAGAACCATATAATTTTATATTACAAAGATGAAAATTTGTGACTATAAAAATCTTTCCTTAAAGCATGTGGCTTTGTCCTGTCCACTGTATTGACTCACCATGGTAAACAGAGTCAGTCATATGACTGGTGAAGAATTTGCATATGCCCTATATTAATCATATATATATATATATATATATATATATATATATATATATACTTTTTTTTTTTTTTTTTTTTTTTTTTTTGGTTTTTCGAGGTAGGGTCTCGCTTTAGCCCAGGCTGACCTGGAATTCACTATGTAGTTTCAGGCTGGCCCTGAACTCATGGCAATCCTCTTACCTCTGCCTCCCGAGTGCTGGGATTAAAGGCGTGCACCACCACGCCCAGCAATCATATATGTTTTCTATTAATTCAGCAGTGAATACTTTGCTGAGTTTTACAAGCCCAAGCATTCTGAAGCCCAGGGCCCAGGAAAAATCTGCAGCACAGAGGAGTACAATGAGTATGGTTAGTAAAACAAAGGCAAATGCCACCACACATTTAGATCTTCTGCTTTGTTAAATAGTTATATGATTGAAATAGTCATTCATTAAGATATCCTTTTCCACTAGTAGTAGACATGAAATATATTTTCTGAGCTGGGCATGAAACTACAGAGTACATTCCAGGTCAGCATGAGCTAGAGTGAGACAGACCCTACCTTGAAAAAAATAAAAATAAATAAATTACTATATATATTCATCCAGGACTCATAAACTAAGAGCTACAGAAAGAAACTTTACCACAAAACCTCAACATTCATGAATAAAAACATAAAAAATTAAGAAAAGGATTGGAAAGATGGTTCAGTAGCTAAGGTACTTGCCTGAAGAACCTAGGGACCTGGGTTCGATTCCCCAGTACCCACGTAAGCCAGAAGTATGGAGTGGCACATGTGTCTGAAGTGTGTTTGCAGTGGTTGGATGCCCTGATATGCCCATTCTCTCTCTGTATCTCTCTCTCTCTCTCTCTCTCTCTCTCTCTCTCTCTGCTTAAAAATAAATAAATAAACTTTAAAAAAAAAAAGAGCTCAAACTAACAACCTCAAAACACAGTGGAACTTAAAATCTTCAAAATTTCTTCATGGACAAGTTTCTCAAATTTTCTCTTCAGTTACCCCTTAAAAATATTTTCCTTTAATCCCGGTACTCAGGAGGCAGAGGTAGGAGGATTGCCGTGAGTTCAAGGCCACCCTGAGACTACACAGTAAATTCCAGGTCAGCCTGGACTAGAGCGAGACCCTACCTCGAAAAACCAAAAAAAATAAAATAAAAATTACGCATTTTCTTCCCTCACAAGCTTCTTAGAGAACCTGATCTTTGAAAAAGGAAACTCGGGCTGGAGAGATGGCTCAGCGGTTAAGGCACTTGCCTCCAGTGCCTAAGGCCCCAGGTTCAATTCCCCAGGACCCACATAAGCCACACCCACAAGGTGGTGGCCCTGGTGCACTCTCTCTCTCTCTCTCTCTCTCTCTCTCTCTCTCTCTCTCTCTGCTTGAAAATGAATAAATAAAATTAATTTAAAAAAAGAAAAAGGAAACTCAACTGTGAACACATAATAACTGAGCTCTGAGAAGGGCTTGCCTTTGGCAGGCTAGCTGACTGGAACACTCAATGGACCACTGAACTCTTGATAATAATGCTGAGAAGTCAATCAGTGGAAAGAAACGGGAAACAAAAGATCA
>PVHP010034597.1:0-18969 GCA_004024765.1 Zapus hudsonius
ATGCCTGTGTATGCAGACATAAGTAAACACATATACAAGTATACATGTGCACATATTTGACTCTGTTTACACACATGAGTGTTCCTAGTTCACTTCTGCAGATGTGTACATGAATACAGGTGTATGTATTCGTACAGGTATGTATTCAGGTGTGTGTGCCTGTGTGCTTTCTCAGACATCCAACTATGCTCTCTTCCCTATACCCCTTGAAGGAGGAGCCCTTGGGTTGCTCCCAATAAGCCAAGAGGCCTTAAAAGTGAGAAAAATGGCACCCCATGGCAGGGCAATGAGTAACCATGGGACTGTTGACGGACAAGGCTAGTCCTTGGTGGTACATTCTGACACTGCCATGGAGAGAGGAGGTATGTTTGGCATGTGTGTGAGTGTAGTGTATGTGCTATGGTGTGTGTGGAGGGGTGAGTGTACATCTGTGTGCAAATATGTACATGGGTGTCTTCCTCTATCTCTTTGTATATATAGTGTCCATAATGAGTTACATTATTTAGTGGGCAAACAATGAGTTGTTATCCCCAATTCCCCAATGTCCCCCCTCCCCATTCCCAATCCGCTGGATATCCTCCTCTGTGGGTCATCTGGATCAGTCCTTGTGGCAGGGGACCATGGATAGCCTAGTACTCAGCCTGGTTCTCCTGGCCCAAGTGTGTTGTTACTGAGGGGTGCCATGCCTCTGGATAGTCTCCCCCACCATGGCTCTCACAATCTTTCTGCTCCTCTTCCGCTCAGTTCCCTGAGTCATGGTGGGTGAGTATTAAGGCTGCTTTAATGTTGTGAGCTTAGGGGTCTTTGTGTAGAAAATTGTTGGTTTCTGTCACCCTGGCTTATCCTGTGTTGATTGAATGGCTGTGGCTGTGGGTCCCTTGTTCATCCCGTCATTCTCTGTGGGATTCCATATGAATCCTCCACGATATGACTGTGGTGGCTCATCTCTTGCCAGGATCTCAGCTATCTGCCTACGGTCGGATGGTAGGATTAGATGGGCCACAGCTCTCTCACTGCATCCTGAAAAATACAAACACAATCTCCATTGGAGAGTGAGATCAGTCTAGGTTAACAAATATTCACAATTCTGGAATGCCAAGATTCTATTTTTAGTAGCCTCCCCGTCAATCACTCCCATAGTGCATCTTCTCTTGTGAGCCCAAGGGTACAGGATGCGGTGCCTATCGCCCTGAATCCCCAGTTCCAGTCAAGGGCTCCCCCTCCCTAAGTGGAATATTTGGCCGAATTTAAAAGCTGTTGATTGTCTCCCCCAGGCCCAGGTTTCTCCATTGCACAAGTGCTCCTTTCCTGGTCTTTCCTGTTCTCTCCTAGTAGGAGGTATGGTCAGCCTATTCATGGCTGCAGACTGTGTTTCATGCCAGTGGTCTCTGTTTACTCCCGCTGTCGTTGATCAGCTTCCCCTGGCAGAAGCATGCAGTGCCTTCTAGCACTGCACTAACTGGCATCTGGGGTTGGTTACCATTCTGGACCTTGAAGGGTCTCTCGATGCTGATCGATGGCATTCTGTGGTTTCTTCAGCAACAGGGTTTTGCCTCAGGCCTGAGGATGGCATTCAAGGTCTTTGACAGAATTCTGTCTTGTTTTTGGAACCTCATGGGTCACTTTGGTCAACAGCTCAGTGAGGAATTCTATCTCTTACCCATATGTTTCTTGGAGACTGAGTCTCTCGCTGAACCTGAACCTATATTTTAGTCTAGCTAAACAGTGAGACTCAATGATTTTCTGATCTCTGCTTCCCACAGGGCTGGAGTTACAGGCATGTATGGTCACACCCAGCTGTTTACATGGGTGCTGGTGAATAAAAATCATGGTGACTCAGGTCCTCTCTGACCCTCATGCATGTGCAACAAGGACTCTTACCAGCCCTGAGAAGAGGGATCTTGGCATCTAAGTTTTATAGCAATGAGAACACGTTATCTGGGATTCTCAGGATATCTCATGGGGCAGAAATACGGGTCCCACACCCTACCTGCATAATTTTTCATGCTTTTCAAAGAGCTACGCCTCCCCCTGAGACAATATCTCACTTTGTAGCCCAGGAGACTGGCCCGGAACTCAAAGTAACCCACTTGCCTCAGCCTCCCTAGTGCTGGGATTACAGGCATGAGCCATCATGCCTGACTCATCAAAGTGCTTTTAAGTCAGTAGCAGGAAACATTGACTCCGCAGCCCCACAGCAATTTGCTAGCATGGCTAGTATCTTCATTCCAGACTTTTAAAACTTTTATTTATTTATTTACTTATGAGAAAGAGAGAGAGCGAAAGAGACAGAGAGCACACCAGGGCCTCCTGCCACTGCAACTTAACTACAGGCTCATGTGTCACTTTGTGCATCTTTACATGGGTACTGGAGAATTGAACGTGGGTCATCAGGCTTTGCAAGCATCCTTTAGTGATTGAGCTATCTCTCCAGCCCTCATTCTAAATTTTGACTGATCAGTGGGGGAGTTGGTCAGCTCTAAGGAGGATTACTACAGCCAAAACCCATCACAACACTTCCCACATCAGGAGCATCTTGAGATCCCAGGAAACACTGCCTACTGGTAGCCAAGGCTCAATGGACTCCCCAGAAAAGGGCAACATCTGTGTGGGCATAGCTGCCTTACCTCATATCATGTACTCCAGTTTTAAACACAGAGTCCCAGAGATACAGGCAGTTTTGCTTGTGTTTTGGAAAGTTAGCTTCAGCCCTTCGGTACAGCAGGGAGGGCGAGGTGGGCAGGCTGTGAAAGGCTGTGGCAGGATAGGTACTGCCCTGGAGCAGGTGGTTGTTATCATGCCAGCTCTGACCCACCCAAGCCAGATCCCTAAGTGTTTGCTAAATCCTTCTGCCAGCCACACCCAGGGTCTCGCATGGAAAAAACTTCCAGAGTCCCATGATAGAAAATCTGCCCATTACCACTGGCTGGAGCCAAAGATGGAGAGGAAAGAATGAAGCCTAAGGGGCCACAGGCACTGCTTAGTCGGTGGCCTTTTCTGCCACACCTGTTCTGTAAAGTGAGTGTAGCAACCCCCTGTAGGAGTGTATGTGAGCTAAAGGGACAGAGCCCATGCCAGACATAACCAAGACAAAGTCAAATTCAAATTTTTAGGCCCAGTCCCCAGGGGTACTGCCAGGGTGGGAACGAGGCATTCGGATCTTTACCAAAGACAGGATTGGGTCTCCAGGTCCATCAAACCCTCTAAGTGTTGAGCACCCAGGATTCAGTGGCTTCCTGCAGTGCTTTTGTGACGGTTAATCTCAGTTGACAGGATCTAGAATCACCTAGGACACAAATCTAGACATGGCTGTGAGGAAATGTCTAGATTAGGTTCATAGAGATGGGGAGACTCATGGGTATGGGTGGTACCATTCACTGGGCTGGAGTCCTGGAAAGCAGGAAAAGGAGAAAAAGAGCTGAGCACCAGCACGCATTGCTCTCAGCGTCCTGACACTGGATGCAATGTGACCAGCCACCTCGCACTCTTGCTACCATAATTTCCCCACCATGATAGATTATATACCCTTGAACTGTAGGCCAAAACAAAACCTTCCTTCCTTGGCAGGCATTTTGTCCCAAGAAAAGTGATAGAGCCTTTTAGTTGAGGTCGGTAAGGATCTTACTCAGCTCCTTCCATCCCTGGGTGTTGGTGACAAGGTCCATGGCTACTCAACACCCCAACATGAAGCCTTAATCTTTTTTCCTTACTTTAAAATCTTTCAACTTTTTAGGGACAGCTCAGGCACTCCTTTTGCAAGAAGTCATCTTGGCTCAACCTGGTGCCTCAACTCCGGTTCTAGCTATGCCCTCACGAGCCTCCCTTTGACTCAGAGACCCTGAGGATGCCACCCAGTGGTCCATGAGCACTCCTCCTTTTATGTTGCTGCTTGGCCACTGTGGCAGCACTAGGCCAGATGGTCTGATCATGGTATGTGGAAGATGGTGGACAGAGTGGATGCTAAGGTGTAACAGGATTTTCAGAAAGAGGCAGGACACCAACGCTTACAGCAGAAGCAGCATTTATTCGTCTGTACTGGCACCGGCCCAGCAGATTTATATCCAAAGGCTGAGCTGAGCACAGTGGAGCGTTGTCTTTTATACCCTCTGTCAGCTATGTCCCTGTACATTTTATCCCCTTTGTCTCCCCAATATACTAACACATGTTCTGACTAGTTATCCTATACTACCAAGTTGCTATGTGCACATTCCAAGCACAGGGCACATTATAGACTTCAGGGTCGCGAGGTGCATTCATAGTTGCTTTCCCTTGGTTCTGGGAAGTATCCTACCACAAGGGTACTGGAGAGGAGGGTGGGATTCACAGGAGCTCAGGATGTAACAAGACAGGGAATTTAACAGTGGACAGGAGCCCCTTAGGTTGCTCCTCATTTTGACAGAAAGATTAGAGCATCTGTTCATGTCTACCCCTGAAGAATAGCCCCAGAGGTGACAGAGGCCACATTGCTGGCCCAGCCTCCTCATAACTTGGGGTTTCTCAGACCCATCCACTGCGCATGGCCAGACGGAACAGATGACCGGTCCTGGAGTCAGGTTGCACTCATGCCTTCCTGGGCAATTTGTGTCTTCAGTCACTTAACTTCCTCCCCAAAACCTTAGGACTACAGAGAGACTGAGTGGAAGGTCTATGTGTACATAATTGCGCTCAGTAAGTGCTCACTCCTGGCTCTCAAAAGCCCGACCAGTTTTCAAAATCTAGCTATTTGGACTGGGTCAGTGCCTCAGAAGCCTGCTGGCTAATTCCCATGGCACACTGGCAGAGCCAATTGTAGTGAGGATCCTCTATAGCCAAGATTCTGAGCTAGGTCTGCATTGGTTCCATCCCATAGCTGGGAGCAATGCCATAGCTGCCTGACTCACAGAATCTGCCTCCACAGCAAAGAGCAATGCCATGGCCGCCAGACTCACATGAGTTAAGGTTAGTCCAGGTAGAAGCACCAGCCGTATACTGGGTCCTGGTGAAAGTTAGCAATCTGTGTTAATACCAACTGCTGATGCCTCTAAGATGGCTCCTGACAGTCCTCAGACTGGCTGGAATAACCTTCCCCAGACCAACCCTGAGTGACCTACCAGCCTCCTGGGACTCTGGCTCCAGCTATTTCTACACCATCCACCCCCAGTGAGGCCACAACAGCAGGAAGTGGTAGGAGGGTGGCTCTCTGAGGTCTTATTTGGTTGGGACAAGAGGTCATTTTCCCAAATTGCCATTGTGTGGCCGTGCTGCGGTTAAATGAGGCCCCATCACTTGGGCCACCATGGGCAAAGGAAGGGGTGGAGGTAGGAGACAGAAGACATGCCCCAGAGGGTTGATGAACACAAAGACCCTCACATACTCAGGAGCCAGCCAGCCTGAAAGATGGAGGAGAAGATGGTGAAGGCTCTCATCAACATTCCCCAATAGCCTTTGGTGGCAAACACAGCCAGTATCTGAGGTCCACAGGAGCCTCTCTCCTGTTCCTCAGTGGCAGGTTGTGGGACCCTACTGAGAGGCATGGAGAACATAGGATTAAAGGAAAGTTGAGGCTGGCCTGAAACCCCGATAATCTTCTATCTGAGACTGGCAGGAGTTTGGCTACTTAAGTCTCCTTCCTTTATCCTAAAAACTCCAGCCCCTAGTAGGCCTCAACAAACCCTGATAAGCTCAGGCACTTTAAGGCCTGAATTTACTGGCACTCACATACCTTAGCTAACTAGCCACAGCAACAAAAAAGGTTTAAAGGTCACAGCTCCTCTGCAGCCACTGCCATCATTACATGCCTAAAAACACGTAATTGCCACCACTTGGAGCTGAGAGGATCCCCTCAATTATCTATGTAAACCAGGCATCGACAGGTTACTGGCCTCTGCCAATCCCCTTTCTGCTTATGGCCCTGCCTCTGAGTTTTCTTCTATGAAAACCTTTTTCTGCATAATAAATGAGCTGTTCACTGAGACTGCCTCCCGAGAGTTCTTCCTCTCGTCAGCTCACTGCTCTCCCAAGACTCTGTCCACACAGTACTGTGGACGGACAGGGAGTTGATGTGCGCTGCAACTCCCCAAGGAATCCACGGAACCACAGCAGGTCTGTCCCCTGATCTGCCATAAAGGTCACAGCAGCAGAAAGCAGCTGTGATTTTCCTGTTGCTTCCAAGTGTCCAGAGAGTGCTCAAAGCAATAGGGCTGCCACCAAAGCCATCCTGCTGGCTGCTTAGGTGAAAGTTCTCAGCATGAGGCAGTGGAGCGCCAGGAAAGTGTTGACCAGCTGTCAATTAGTAGTCTATTTACACTGGACTCCAACAGCTTAGCTTATTTATTTAAAGGAAAAATGAATAGTAAAATGAGCGTTTTAATAAAGGGCTGCCGTTAACACTACCAGTACTTCCTGGTGCTTTGCTCTCAGCAAACGCCCATGGAGAAAGTGACTCATTTTTGGTGTCAGGAGGGCCTGGGCAGCTGGGAGGTGGGCAGGAAGTGGGCTAGGACATAAATCAATGGCTCTTCCAGCTGCTCAGATACCCTGAGGGTGGCTCAGGGATCCTTGTTCTTGAGTTCCTTTGGGAAGCCCCCACCAGATGTCTCTACCTGTTTGGGTTCACAAGCACACACCATCACTCTACTCACCTGGATTTGGGGCTTTTGGCCATCCGTTTGTTGTAAGACAGAAGTCTCATATAACTCAGACTGGTCTCAAACTCCATATATAGCTGAGGATGACCTTCAACTTCTAATCCTTCTGCCTCGACCTCCATAGTACTCAGATTATATGTGTGCACCATGATGCTCAGTTTATGTAATGTTGACAATGGAACCCAGGGGTTCACACACACCAAGCAAGCACTAACTGAGTTACATCTGTAGCCCTTTAATCTCCATATTAAGCAAAGGGCAGGATGTGGCTTCTTAGGAAAGGACCACTTCCTCTTCGATCTACTTAAGGGCATGTATGGTCTTGAGAGACACTTGTTTCTTCTACCATTTTTCCCCATTTTTAGAAGGGGGTGTTTAGAGTCTCTAAGTAGCCTAGGCTGGCCTTGAACTCTCCTGATCCTCCTGCCTCAGCCTCAAAGTGCTGGGATTACACACATTCTGCCTGACAGATGGGCTGTAAGCACACACTTAGACAACAGAGGCAGACTGTAGAGATTCAGCCGCCCACAGAACAAGGGCTTTATAAAGCAGAGCGAGGGCTGGCAGGACAGGAAGGAGTACAGCCCGGTGCCCAAGGTTATTGAAATAGTTCCACTTCCTTCATATTCAGAGGTTTCAGAAAAGAGGTTTTGCCTTGAAATCCACAGTACTTAAAACAACTCCAGCCGCAAACCAAATTCTTATTTTGCTCTTGATTTGGCAATAGTAGAAACACCCTTAAGGTTGGGTGGTTCACCATGGCTCCAGACTCTGGTTTGTACCTTGGCTCCTCCATGCCCAGGGTCCCCCTGGTTATGGAGCAACATGACATCCTCTGCAAGCTGCCCATCCTGGGACCGATTCCATGAGAGTCAGGAGTGAAACCTAGCTTTGTCACAGCTTATCCTTGGCTGCCTAGCAATGCTAGCTCAGCCGGCTGAGCACTGTTTAGATTCGGGATAGGCATTTCCGATCTCTGCTGCTACCTAGATATGGTAATCCCAGTGTGAGATCCTGGGCTTTTCATCTGTATTGCAGAGGAAAGGCCTGTGGGCAGGGCCTAAGGCCAGAGTACAGGCCAGAGTACTGGGATATGTAGCTGTGAAATCTTTTAGAAAGTGCATCACCTGGCATCACTGTGCCTGCCCCCCCCCCAGATCCCTTCTGTCTTTAGGTTTCTGCTTCTCATTAATGCCATATTTAGAGTCCAGATTGTGAGACCTCTGAGATGTTATTTAAATACCTGGAGGTATCAGACCACTGTGATATGGTCTGATACCTCCAGATACTATTTGTAGCAAGGTTGGTGTGACAGTGAGGGCAGGATGGGTGTTGACTAGGCAGGCAAGTGTCTATTCCTAGGAGTGATCCTCTTGCCACCTTCTCTACTTGATCCAGGATCTGTACCCTCATCATCTTTCCCCTTTCCTGGACCCCTGCATAGCCCTGAGCCTGAGAAGGGTTAAGGGGGTGCAACAGCCTATAGGGACTCAGGGTCAAGGGTGAGGTGAAGACTATAACCATCTTGGTAGGAATGCGATATTCTAAGGAGCAATGGACCCCAAGAAATTGGAATTTCCCCAGGCATCTCATGCTGGGTAAAGGAAAAGAATTGGGCTCTAATGCCAACCAGAGAAGGAACCTGTCTTCCAGGAAGAGTTTTCCTACAGTTCTGACAATCTGTCAGGCTCTCTTTCAGGACAAATGAGCTGAGACAATGATAGGTCCATAATGGTTAGGTCCAGACCTTGGCCAACACTGCTTGGCTAGGCATACCTCTTGTCCTGGCTTTAAACCTAAACCTCATGTCAGGACTCTGAAGGTGGACTTAGAGGAGGGTCACTGGACCTCTTCCCAATGTGACCACACTGAACAAATCTTTTCCTGCTATTCACTTACTTTTTTAAAAATTAGAACACTTCATGAATTTGTGTCATCCTTGCTAATCTTCTCTGTATCTTTCCAATTTTATTATATGTGCTGTGTTACTTGTTTTCTAATTGGCCTATTGAGGACATACAGCTGAGCCTGGGTGGTTAGGCTGTAGAGCCCAGGCTTTGACCCTAACAACTCCAGTAATAACCCTCCTCACTGATGTCTTCCTCGGGGGTCTTTCAGTGACCTTTAGAGGTCACCCTCACCTTCCTGTCAGCAAACCCAACTTTATTCACTGACCTTTCTAAACAGTCTGTGGGAAACCTGCTTCGTCCCTGGCTCTCAGGGCTCTTGGGCCCAGCGGGAGCAAGTCTCTGTCCTCTCTGCTGGAAGCTGCCTGGCCTGCTGGTATGGGCAGAACAGCTAACCTGTGACCCATCTGTGTCATGAGCCTGAGAAAATCCTTGGAAAGTGATTTGTGGCTCACAGGAGTCCTCCTCAGGGATATGTGGAGCTGGGAACAGTCTGGCATCTGAATCAGGTGGTTCTATGTAGAACAGGGATGTTCAGCAGGCCTCTGCAGCAAGTAGAACTCCAAACCAGGATGGGCATGAGGGATCTCAGGACATCTTCAGGCAGAAACTTCAGAAGTATACCCTGCCAGAAATGGTGACTTATTCTGTTATCCGAGTACTTGGGAGGCGGAGACAAGACTACCACAAGTTTGAGGTCGGCCTGGGCTACAGGGTGAGGCTTTGATTTAAATTTTAAAAAGTTGAGAGATGACAAAGTTGGTAGAATACTTGCTGAACAAGTATGAAGATCTCATTTTGGATCCCCATAACCCACACGAAACTCCAGCACTGAGGAGGTAGAGGAGGATCCCTAGGGCTTGCTGTCTAGGTGAGCTCTAGGTTCAACAAGAGACCCTATCTCAAGGAATAAAATAGAGAGTGACTGAGGAAGACCTCCCAACATTGACCACTGGCCTCTGTACATACATATAACACACATACACATGCATAAAAAACCCACGACCAAAACCAAGCATGTTTTTATTTGCAAGGAGCTTATCATGGGAGCTGCCTGGAACAGGCACTAGTTCTCACCATGAAGAACCATCCCACTGGGCAAGATGCTGGCTGCATTTATCCTATGAGAAACTAAAATGGGACAGGGTCTCATGAAGCCCAGACTGGCCTTGAAATCACTAAGTAGCAAGAATGACCTTGAACTCTATCTCCTGAGTGCTGGGGGTGCCTATGCACCAGCATGCTTGGTTTATTAGTGTTGGGAATGGAACCCCAGGGCTTTCTGCATGCTAGGCAAGCATAACTGAACTACATTCCCACCCTAAAATGGGACTTCTTTTGTTTGGGGAACACAGGCCTCTCATTTAGAGACTTGGATGTTGTCAGAAGGATCTCTTCCTTAGTGATAAGACAGAAGAATGACCCTGCCCTATCCCCATCTGTCTCACCATTGTGGACAGAGCCACCTTCCCACCCCAGGTGGAGCTTCCCTACAGAAGTAACCCTTTCTTTAAACTATACCCAGAACTGTCCTTCTATGCTGGCACCATCACCCAAGGTGACCCTTCCTGACTCTGAACCTTCCTGGATATCCTGTTGGATGTAGTTTGCCAATACCATTTTGATCACAGAATATCCCTTCCTTCCCGCCCATTGCAAAGTTACCCAGCAGCTAATATGGACCTGACGCTGGGGTCCCTAGCAGCAGGCTGCCATCCCTTCTCTGTCACCTCCCCTTATTAGATGGGGCTTCATGTAGAGGGTTATAAGACCTTTATATGGCAGCCAGAGCATGTAGTAGTGAAGGGAGGATTCCACAAGCACTGCCTGAGGGGCTAAAGACAGAGCCTCCTCCAAGCAGGACCCGACCCATCCTCAGCCCCTTCTGCATCCTGCCACAGTTGGCTTGTCTCTGTGCTGGTACTGACAACCTCTCTATGTCATGCTGTGACTCTCCTTCCCTCACACACTTTCTCCAGAATGGGGCATGTCTTCCCTTCTAGTTTCTGGAACACTACTGGGCCTTCTTTCCTTGTCCCTAAGGCCCTGCCCACACTACATCACTGGGCAGCTTTACCTGCAATCTCTGGCATGAACTGGCCTCCTGGCTGGATCATGGGATGCATGGGAATATGGCTATGCATTCCATGAGGACCCCAGCTGTTCTACTGTGTAGCTACATAATCCTGAACCTTATCCAGGCCCCAGAGTCTATACACTCATCAGCCTGGGTACTGTCCTTAGAGATGCAGGTGAGAGACATTGCTAAGGGAACAGAGCTGAGAAAAGGAGCTATACTTTCCAGGGAGGGGACAAGTAACAACCCATCCCTGAGACAAATATATAGCCACTTTGTGTCCCCCACAGGATAGCCAGGGGGCTTTCTAAAGAGAACCAGACACCTCAGGTCCACTGAGGAAATTAAACCCAGTGGAAGCTTGGTCTTGACACAAGTGTGGCCTATGGGTAGATCCTCTAAGGAGACAGTGATCTTAAGCAATTTTTCCAAGAAGGACAGAAAGAGAGGTTGTCAGGCTTTGGGGATCTTGAGGTGGGGATCTCAGTAGCTCTGGGGTCCATGTGGCACCAACCTAAAGACTCAATGGCAGTTGCTTCAAGAGTGAGTGACACCCCTCTTTGCCCCCTGGACTCTTGCTGTTAGTTACAGCATCTTTACTTAGGCCTTTGGACCAGAGGAATGACAAGAGTTTGCTTGCTTTCAGTGATATTTGAGCCAAGTGCAGAGATCTTGTGATGGTGAATCTCAATTGTCACCTTGACAGGACTTACAATCATTATGGAAACAAAACTCTGGGCATGTCTGTGAGGGAATTTCTAGATTAGATTAAATGAAGTGGGACAACCCTTACGAAATGCAGATGGCCCCATTCCATGGGCTGGGGTTACATAGAGCATAAAAAAAGTAGGCTGAGCATCATCTGTCTTTGCTCCCTGACTGCAAATGCAATGACCAGCCACCTTAACCTCCTACTGCCATCATTTTCCTCCATGATGGACTGTGATCTCCAACCGTGAGCCAAAACAAACTCTTTGTGATGGTTTTTATTGACTGTCAGTTTGCCAGGACCTAGATTCACCTGTAGATTAGGTTAGCTTCTGGGCATCTCTGTGAAGGATTATCTTGATTAGGATAATTAAGGTAAGAAGACCCATCTTAACTGTGGGTGGCAACATACCATGGACTGGAATCCTGGAGTGTGTAAACAGAGCCAGCTGGACGGAAATGTTCCTTGCTGTTTCCTCACTGTGACTAGCTGCTTCAAGCCTCTGCTGCCTTGCCTTCCCTGCCCTAATGGACTGTAACCTGAAACTGTAAGCTGAAATAAACCCTTCCTTCCTTAAATTGATTTTTATCAAGTATTTTGCCCCAGCAATGAATAATTTCTTCCTGAAATTGCTTTTGTTGTTATTTTGTCATATCAATAAGAAAAATAACTAAAATAATCTTGCCTTCCAAAGTCTTTTGTAATATTCATGAAATCACTCTAGCCTGAGATCCTGAGCTCAAATGAAGCCATGGACTCTTCAATCTGTATTCAGCCAGAGCAAAGAGATAGAATAATGGCTGCAACCTCCACCGATCAATGAAGAGCAGCTGGGGAAGCACTGGCCTCTGCTAAAGAATTAGCCACACTCATCTTCGGATAAGGAGAGCAAGGTTTGGACATGGAACTCCACACAGATTCTTGGAGCCAAGGAGAGGGAGCAGGATGAATCTAGAGCACTGGTCCTTCTACTCATGCTCAATTGTGTGGTCAAGGCTGGCCTGAACCAGGGCCAAGAAAATCCAAGGGCACAGTAACAGCAGGGGAAATGGAGCAAGAACTGGGTATCTCCTTTTCAATGAAGCAGTTCTGCCCAGGAGTACCCACTCACACTTCACTCGTAGGGCCTCACCACCCCATCACTATGAATGATCATGCAAGGTGTGATAAAAGCCATCTGTCACTCATAAAGCATGGAGTTGCCTTTGTACACAGCTATAAGCAACCCTGGGGCTCATCCAAGGAATGGCCTATAAAACCCAGGATAATGACATCATGCATACTTCTCAACATAAATGCTCTTCCAGGCATCTGTTTGCAGAATCTATTTGTGTGCAATCATTTTACGCTCAATGCTATTCCCACATCAGTGGCTGGTCCCTTCTTTGGCAGTTCCTCCCTAGTAGCACTACTAAAGCATCTGTGACATGCTGATTAGCTCTGGGACCTGCTCTCTGGTGATGAGTGACAGCGTTGTGCTCAGCAAGGCCTTTGCTATCAGACACATGCAGGTGGCTGGGAAGTTTTATCCACCTTCTGGGTCCGCCGGGTCCAGATAAGAGGAATCATCTGAGTTGAACAGATACTTACTTTGTATGGAATGTCGACAGGGACATGGAATTCATGCTAACCTCAAGGGTAGGTATTCTCACTCCTCTGGCCATGACTCAAGTTTGGGTAGAGCCTGGTGAGCACAAAGGTTGAGACAGCAGGAGGATCCTGAAGGAGATGAGGGCAGGCATATCTGGACTCACCCTGAAAGGAAATGAATATCACAATCTTCATGACTTGGCAAAGGATGAAACAGCAGGGTGGGTGGCTGACTGGTAGCATGGCCTGCAGCTACAATAGTCCCTTACCCCACCCCATAGTCCAGCCATCCTCCAGAGGTGAATGGAGCAATTGCTGAGTGGCATTTGACTAGCTCCTCATCAGACACCTGTATCAACCTGGGGCTTCTGTCCCCGGCACAGAAGGGCTTAAGTGCATTTCCCTGTAATTTACTTGCTCACTAGAATTTTGCATTTGCTTCTAAATATCCAATCTTATTTGTCTGACATTTGCATTTTTGCTCTAATCACCAAATCTTTAGATTGCATATATGCATAAATATGTAGTAAATACCTTTTAATTTTACCAAGTGCCTCCTTCTAAAGTGATTTTTAGAACCTGGACACAGAGAGAATAACACTGCTGGCAACTTGAGATGAAAATATTTGATGTGAGCTGGGGAGATGACTCAGTTTATAACCTATGCCTCCTGTAGTGTGCAATTGAGGCCTCTCCCAGTGGAAATCAGGTGTCCTGTCTACAACGCATTAAACCAAACTGCTATGTCCCTGGTCTTACCTAAGCAAGGCCTGACCAGCACAGCTGGGTTGGTAGGGCCAGTTCCCTTCTTCCTGAGGGAACAATCTTCTCGTCTTTCATGGTCATTTGAGACCCATGGAGTTCACTGGCCATGCCCTGTCCAGAGGGTCTCCTTGGGTCTCTGTGGCATGGAGGGTCCTTTGGTCTGTTTCATTCAGAGAGGGAAAGAGTCCTTAAAGGCCAGGGTGAAAGTTTTTCTGATACCCAATGCCAGTCATGCTGAGATGGAAATGCTGGTTTCTGTGGCTAGCCCATGGGGGGTGGGAGTCAGGGTAGGTGGAGCTGGGAAACGCCTACCGAATTATGGGGGTTTCACCTCACTCATACATCCTTAACCCTTTGTTCTCCGTGCCCTCAGTAGCAGCGCCAACAGGCAGTGCCCAACAATGCCTACTCAAAAATTCCAATGCACCTCAAAAATTAAGGCGTACCCGGATCTTGTCTACAAAGTTAAAGAATTAAAATCATAGACAACAAGATATTAAGGTATAGTGGGAGACTTTATTATTTAAGGGAACATGGGGAGTTACAGAGTTCTCCAATCACCAGTATGGGGAGAAAACATGGGAGAGGGTTTAGCAAAATCTCTTCTGGTTAGTCAAACAAACAGAAGGAGGAAAGATATCAGAGGGCTCCCATCAGGAGAAGGGAAGGTTCAGGTGGGAAAGAAACGCCCAGCCCCCGCCCCACCACAGCCTTTGGTGGGGGGTGCCTTACCCAAGCTCTGGAATTTCAGAGGTCCTTCTGCTCACCTGCCACGTGAGGAAGAGAGGGCAGTTTAACTACTCAATCAGTATTTCCCGCCCTAGGTGGGCAGGGAGACAGGTGGTTGGTTCCTACCTGACCAATCAGTTTTAGCGCCTAGGTTTTAGCGCTAACTAGACACTTCCCACTCAAGGGGAGGGTGTCTCTGGAGAGCGCCTGAACTGTCACACTACAACCTGAGTCCTCCCTCTCTTCTTCAGGGCTGAAGTTAAGATATATAATCTACATATGACCAGAAGTTACTCACAAGGCCTTTCTGGTGGTTCCTGGGCCTGGTACCCAAGGAAGGTCGCACATTCCTGTTCTGAGGTCTCTAACTGGGCTCTTCCAAAGGGCTGTTGCAATGCAGCATGGGGACTGAGAATCTATCCTGCCTCCCATCTCAGTTGACACTGGCCTGGCCTTAGGTCATGAGCTCTGGCTGCTGTTTTGCTTCGTGGCATAGAGGCAATTTCCTAAGGCAGTTTGGCTAACCCATCAAGAGGTATGTGTTTGCACCTGTGACCTGTAATATTTAATAAGACCTGAGAGGGGGAAGAAGGGAATTTCCTCTTTAACATGTGTGCTATTTCCTTTTTTCTCCACTTTTTGGGGCAAGTTTGTGCACTTTGGTGGTGTTTTATGAACCTTACAGGCCACGTGGTGACTGGGCGGCTTTCCTATCCAATTCCCCCTTCCCTTAACTGTTTAATTAGAGTAAATGTGTGATAAAAACATATTTTTGTCCCTGTGTATAATTCTTTTGCATTAGGGGACACGAACTCGGTGGGGAAATGCAGCGGTAAAAAAAAAAAACCCAGATACAACTGTGCCAAAATTTCACCGTTACAGACCCATGTGTAAAGTGTCTGAAATACAACCCCCCATGCACATACTAAAGCCCATGTGGAGCCCTTCCATTGTTTCAGTGTTCTGAATTTATTTATTTACAAAAGTGAGAGGGAATGAGAGAGAGAGAGAGAGAGAGAGAGAGAGAGAGAGAGAGGACCTCTTGACATGCAAATGAACTCCACTTTAGGCTTCTGGCTTTACTTGGGGAACTAAACCTCGATTGGCAGGCTTTGTATTCAAGCACCTTTAACCACTAAACCAATGTATTCTTTCATTAAGCAAAAGCAATGATTTGGTAAGTTCTAGATAATTAACTTATTATATAAATTTTAAGCTCACTTTACTCCATGAAAAAGAACATAAACAATACCATCAAATTGGTCCCCAAGGAAGGCTGGTGTGAATCTGTCTTCTTCAGGGCAGACAGTGGGAGCTGGGAAAGACATTCCTTCCGCTGCTCCTATGGACAAAGATGCAATGAAGATAAATATAAAATAACACGTGAATACATAATGTGGAAATGAAACTATAAGATTATGTATGTCCAGTACTGATAAGGTCATGAGAACAATGAATCTCAGTGAGGGGCAAAAAGGGACCTGTTGGGGCAGGGAAGGAGGGGCATGGTGAAATGTGACAATTATGTGAAGATACGTAAAAAACAAGAGAGCAAGCTATTTGCTGTCAAAAAAGGACTACTTCAGGCAGGAAGACAGTTGTGCAGAGGCCCTGGGGTAGGAGACTTCGTTTCAGTAAACAACGGGAGAAAAGGGCAAAGTAGATCAGGGAGGTAGGGACTGGTGCTAGATGTTCTGGGAACCAGGGCTAAGGACTTCATTCTAAGAAGGCAGGCAAGGGAAGGGCTCTTCTACTTCTCTCAGTGAGATTCCTGACTTGGTGAAGAGATGGCCCAGGTGGGACAGATGGGAACCCAGGAGCCTAGCTCAGCAGCTGATATCATTATTCAGAGAGTGAAGGTAGCTTCATGCAGTGGGGTTAGTGAGAAGTGTTGAATTGAGTTCACAAGACTTAAATCAAGATTCTGTGGTTTGGAAATCATGGACTAAGCAAGTTGTAGGCTGGGTAAAGCTGTCCTGAAGAAGAGCTTAGTCTTGGGAATGGGGGAAGTTCCCATAGTGCAAACCAGTCAGGGCAGAGGCAAGGTCTGTATTAGCTACCGTTCTCGTTGCTGGAACAAAATAGATGTTAAAAATCAGCTTAAGGAAAGAAGGGTTAATTTCATTTTCTAGTTCAAGGTTATCACCCATCATTGGCAGCAGGAGCCACTCAGTCCACAGTGAGGAAGCAGATGGCCAAGAAGGCTTGTGCTCAGCTAGCTCTCTCTTGGTATTCAATCCAGTGCCCCACCCCATGGAATGGCGCTGCCCACAGTTCAGGTGGGTTTTCCATATCAACTAATGTCATCCCTGACAGAAAAGCCCAGAGGCAAACCTAATCTACATAATCCCTCACAAGTAATTTTCGTCAAGCTGACAATCGATATAAACCATCACAGGGCTTCAGACTGAGTGAGTATGGGGTAGCCAGTTGTGTGAATTTTGCTGGGGAGACGTGAACAGACGTCCATTCACCCAACAGGGCACAGACAAACCAAAGTATTCCACCAAAGTCTAACTTGGAAACCAATGAGTTTATTGACACTGCTTACGGAAGCCTGGGTGACTCAGTCAGCGGCATCACTGAGAAGTGAAGCAAAGGCAGCTGTGGAAATCGGGCATGGTGGTGCAGACCTATAAGACAAGCACTTTACCAACTGAACTATGTCCCCAGTATAAGATAAAATGGAGGGCAGGGGAGGGGAGGGAGGGAAAATAGAAGGGAGGGGAGGAAGAGGGGAAGGGGAGGGAAGGAAGGGAAGGAAGGAAAGAAGGAAGGAAGGAAGAAAGAAAGAAAGCAAAAGAAACATTTTAAGGGATGTGATTGGAGCTTAATGGTAGAGTGCTTAGTACGCACACAGTGAGGGGCTATAGCCAGACCACTGTCAGGGGCCTGATGTCAAGGGAAGGAGCCTGGGACATTTTTCAAGAAGCAAGAACATCTCGGGTTTGTGTACTGAAGGTTTTCTCCACTACCTGAGTGCTCAGGGGCCCCAGGTATCACAAGTACCTCTGTCACAGCAAGATGAGCTTGTCACTCCTCGTTTGCTGCGACACGCATGAGTAATGGGCTTCAGTAAATGTTCTTTAGGCCTTATTGAACCATCAAATATTCTTTCGTCTGTGAAGTCAGTGAAGTAGCTGGCTGACTCTGGCTGGGCGGTGGACAGTCTCTGAAATCATGATGACACCTTTACCTTTTTCCTCTTTATTTTTTGCATGTGTATGCTGTACCTGTGTTCATATGTGTGTGGGGGTACATGTGTGGGTATGCACGCATGTGTGTGCATGTGTAGGCCAGAGGTTGACGTGGAGTGTGTTTCTGTATGGAAAATGACCTGTGAAAGCTATAGTTTAGGTTTTGAACGAGTAACTTTATTAATTATATAGAAGAGTACAATAAAAGAACAAATAGTAAGCAAGAGCTAAATAACAGAACGTCAAATTGGGAACTCACAACATCTAGCAGAAATGACTGGAGAAGCCCAGTCTTAGAGTCTAAAGATGGTCAGCTTTGGTGACTGTCCCAGTGTATGATTGGAAAGAAAATAAAGTGTGGATTTAACGGATAAAAATGTATAAAGTTAAGCTTTTTAATTGCTACATTTGTGAGAGTGTGTGTTTGTAGTGGTGGGTTTTTGAGACAGCACTCTCACATGTTCTCTCTCTCTCTCTCTCTCTCTCTCTCTCTCTCTCTCTCTGGAACTCATGTCATGACTCTCCTGCTTCTCCCCCCTCCAGTCCTGGGATCCCAGGCTGGTCTCACCATGCCTGGTGCCTAGGTTTTTTGTTGTTGTTTTTCCCTGGACTTGTCACTTTGACTTACAACAAAGGATTTCTGTTTGTGGCTGGGGAAAGCCCATAAGCTACACAGTAGTGATCTATGTTAGTCTAGAGCACATATCCCCCAGCTGTATCCCTACCCCCCCCACACCAGATTCCTCAGACTTGGTCCAGAGGACACAGCTCTTATTGAGATCCCTTTTCCCTGAAGACACTGTACCCAATTCCTAGAGCAAGTCTGATAACCAGGCCTGTTTCCCCTCCAACCCAGCAGGGCTAGGTAGGAGGTAGAGAGGTGCTACCCTATTCTGACACAGGTGAACCTGTTGACTCGATAAAACCCATGAAATAGTATCTAGTGTCTTGCAGGTGTCAGCAGAGGTGACACCACACCTCATCCAGCTGCCCATTCTAGGCTCCGAGAATAGTGTGGCCAGAGCTGGCTTGTGGTCACAGCTACAAAGGCTCAGGGGCTCATGGGTAAGGAAGCCTCGGAGAAGCATTGCAAGATCCTGACAGGCCACTGAAATGGATGGCTGCAACCCCCTCTGTTCTACCAACCCTCTACTCTGGACTGGCTGAGTCGCTCGAAGTCTAGCCTGGGTGAGGAGGTCCAAGGATAAGCTACTTTCAAACTAGGCTGCTCTCCTTTTCCTACCTCAGAAGAAGACCTGGGCCTCTCTGAACTATTCTCTAGACATGTGGGCAGAAGAGCCAGGAATGCTATCACTGATGAGCCAGGGTCCCTAGGAGAGGGAGCTGTCACTGTGTATTTTTGTGTGAT